>QEPC01006051.1:1511441-1523042 GCA_003113815.1 Sphenodon punctatus | reverse complement strand
AGATAGATAGATAGATAGATAGATAGATAGATAGATAGATAGATAGATAGTAGAGAGTTGTAGGAGTTAGCTTAGTGATAGAGATAGCGTTAGTGATTTAGTTTTAGTGTTTGTAGGAGTAGGTCTGTGTACTTATTAGATAATCCATTTAGTTCGTAGCATTTAGAATAGTTAATAGCAGTTAGATTTAGTGTAGGTAGATATATATAATATTAGATAAAAAAACAAAAAACAAAACCCCATATAAAAACAAAAAAAAAACAAATAAAAAACAAAAGAAAACCATATAAAACCCAATAAAAAACCAAAAAACCATATAAAAAACAAAAAAACACCCATAACAACACTTTCCGAATGGCCGAATGGCCGAATCAAACAGCCAAACGGCCTAACCGAACGGCTTGTTCGGACAACCGAACCAAACAGCCAAACCCGAACTTGGCGAACTAGCCGAACTGCCAAACTGAACGGATGAACTGAACACAGCCGAACTGAACGGACAAACCCGAACCGCGATCTGTTCGCCCATCCCTATACTACAATGGGATCCTTTAGATCAATAGTTCTGAAACTTTTTGACCATTGTCAAACTTGAAACTTGAACCTATTGGCATTGACCATGACCAGCATATGCTCATAGCAGGCTGACCACAGTGCACAAGGTGGGCAGTCAGCTTCAATACCATAGACATCTCAGATGAGCAGGGGGTGGGGGTGTCAGGGGATGACTGTAATGCATATCTGCTGCACCCTAGAAATGGTGTTGCACTGGCAGGGGTTGAAGTAACCTTTGCAGTAATCACAGTTGGTTCTGCAGCGCTGCTGTAGACTACCATGACCTCATGGGCCACTGCCACAGTACTGCATGATCAATAGCCACTACCTAAAAAGCATATTATAGAGTTGTGGGAGTGGCTCTATAGTTAAGACAGCTTGCACTCTCTGTTAAGATCATGAATATTTTACTCATTATAAAATTGAGATGATTTATCCTATCAGTTTGACATTTTGTAGGGAGGATTGGATCAGTGAGAGATAGAGGTTATCAAAATTTTAGACAGATAGGTTGAGCAACAGCTGAGTTATAGGATGTTGAAGTTTGGAGGCAGAACTATTTTTTCTCCTTTTGGTGACATTCTGTTGATGCTGGAAAGTTTGTTTTATGTTATTAATGTGGAAGTGTAGAGGTGTGAGAAATTTAAAGTGTGCATTCTAGTCCATTCCTTAGTTTAGATTTTGAAAATGCATCATGTAGTTTTAAGTTATGATATTTTGACGTTCCCATGTTATCCAATGGAGAGACTGAGATTTTAAAATGACATCAGGATGGACATGGATTAGACATATAACAAATGTACATATGTTTTATGTACATGTCCCTCTATTCTGTAATACAGAGAGAAGAGGATGGGTATCCGTGCATAGGATATAGGTAGAGAGGTTATTATACATACATGCTACATGTAGATGCTATGTACAGATACCCATTCTTTTCTTTTCTCTATGAGATAGTAGAGGGAGATGTACATAAAATGTGCATACATTTGTTGTATGTATAATACATCTACGTGCACAGGTTGTATTATCTACAAGGGACTGGGAGTCAGGACTGGGAGTGGGAGTCCAAAGCTGAAAAGTGAGTGAGTGATGTGTTTTCACAGATGAGGATAGGGGGACAGGCGACCGGGGGGGGGAGCGGGGCGTGTATATATCGGCAATGAGCAGACAGGTGCTGGGAGGGATGTATATTGTGGGGAAAGCTTAAGAGGTGGGGGATGTATATTCATGGAGAAGGCTGCGGGGCACCCAGGAATGGGGAGCAGTGTTTTTATGGGGAGGGTGTACCCAGGTAGTGAGGGAGAGTATATGAGGGGAGAAGGATAAGAGGTAGATGATGTGAATTCAGGGACAAGGTATGAAGGACAGTCAGGGATGGGAGCAAGGTGTACGTCTGTTTTTCATATGTTCTTTCAACTGGGTTGTTGTTGTTGGTGGTGGTGGTGAAGGAATGGGACATTCAAGTATGGGGGGTGGGATGTATATGGGGATGTGTACTGGGAGACAATACTGGGGGCAGCCAGGGCTGGGGAACAGTGTGTGTATGGACAATGGGAAGCCACATGCTGGGATGGTGTATATGGAGCGGGGGGAGACACAAAGTTCAGTCAGCCAGGGGTGGGGAGCCATGTGTTTATAGGGAGGGGGTGCCGTTTGAAATGCCTTTTCAAATAAAAAGTCTTATACCACCTCTGGAAGTCACTCAGGCCCAGGATCAACTGAACCTCCAGGGGAAGGGAGTTCCATAGCACTGGGGTAGGAACTGGGAACACCTCCCTGCAAGCCCTTGTTGTACGAACAAGGCTAATGGATGGCGCCTACACGGAGGCACTCCCGTACGATCACAGGGGCTGCAGTGGGGCATGGAAGGACAGGTGGTCTTTCAGATACGTGGGGTTGGGGGGAAGCTAAGAGATGGGTGATGTGTATTCAGGGACAAGCCTTGAAAACAGTCAGGGGTGGAAGGGGACTGTATGGACGGGCTACAGTGGAGACAGGGATCAACTCCATAATACTGGAGCAGGAAGGAACCTCCCTGTGGGGACCATTTAAGTATAATCCCGTGATCCCAGACAGCCACAAAGACATTCAAAATAATCACGACACCCAACTGCACATGGCATTGCCGCACATGGGGAATGTGAGGGGGTCTCTGGCTTAAGGCTGGAAAAATATAGGGCTTTTTAAAATGGACCACCCCCACAGAGGCAGTCCATGGTCACACTGCTGTGGGGGTGGGTGGGGCGGGTGTAAGCGTGCACACACCCATCCCCCACCCATCCCCATGCATGAAACAACCTTTGTTTTTGCCAGTTGCACCGTGCGGGGGTGATGGGTGGAGGTGGGTGGAGGCGTGTGTTTCGTGGAAGCACACACGCACACCCAGCTGCCATTGCTTTCAAACAGGACACACCTACTCATGTCCCCTGCGTGGGCATGCGTGGGCATGCGTGGGTGCGTCTTGTTTAAAAAGGGCCATAGTTTGGGTTACCTAGTCTATGCCCTGCCTTACTTCAGGAACGTTTTCATTACAGCTGGAGTATTCATGACAGCCAGCGTTGAGGCTGCCAGAGTGTTTCCATTGTACTAGAGCTCACTGTTTGTAGCTGGCAGCTGCTCATAACTTTCCAAAGTTTCACCGAAAGCACAGAAATTTTCCAGGCCTGCTTGATACTCCAAAGGGAAGGTTTCTTGGAAAGTCTGAGTGAAAACATTATGTATCACAGAGAAGTGATAATTTAAGAAAACAAAATTTAATAAAAGCAAACTTAGATTTATAACCTCAAAAATGTCACATTGTTAATTCTGGATGAATGTTCTTATTTCAAATGAACCCAATAATCCTTATTTGGCACTTTTAACCATTCCCCCACCCCCCCGTCCATGTAGCATGGGGGACCCTTGACAGCCCCTTCCATCGCCTTCCAGCAGCACAAGTGTGCCCTCACTACCCCTTTGACTCCTCCATTCACCACATGGCCTCCTTAGTCATCTTCCTATGCCTCCGCCATTTGACCTCAGGTGAGCTTTCACCAACGTCCTCCATTTGGCCCACTGACAAGGGTGTAGAACTATAATAAGGACAGGCAATGCAGCTGCATTAGGGCCCATGAGCCGCAGGGGGAGAGGAGCACACTGATCCCCTGCTGCATCCCCTGCCATTGGAGGGAGGTGGAGGGGGCCCAATTTCACCACAGGCACCAGGGCCCAGTCCAACCTGCAACCACTGACCTCCCTTCACTTCCTCCTGTTAGTCAAAAGCTCTTTGAACGGTTACGACTCCCTCTGCTGCCTTTCTTGGTCATCCGCTGAGCCTCATCATTTTGATTCTTTCTTGACTCCTCAGTTCAGCTTAGGAACCCTTGCCAACTCTCTTCTGAAAGATTTGATGTTATGGCCTATGTTTGATGAAGCTGAGGTAACTCTCAACTGCTTGTTTCAGGTGGCTACAAAAATAACAGTGTTAGATGGGCCTTGCATTTATAAATATATCCATACCAACTCTTTAGGAGTAAAAATGTTACATTGTGATATAATGCATTCACATCGCACTAAACTCTCAGCAATAAATCCATAATGTAAAAATTAATTAGCATTAATAGAGATTTTATTAGTGCCAAATTGTGCAGTGCCTTCATTGCCTCTTATCAGCATGCAAAGCAGAGAAATCAGCAGCTAAGTAAGCTGCAGCAATTAATCACTCTATTTCTGTTTAATTCATTTTATTTCTTAAACTGGGGAATCTGTTCACTCGGATGTTCACTTGCAAATGTTACCATACTAAATAAATGCTAGGTATCTCCACAGATTGCTGTTATCTGCTGTTAGTTCTTCAGTTAACCAGTAAGCCTTTAAAAGCAGTATTTCACAAGTCACTTCCTCCGACTCCTTACCAGTAGCATACACAACACTGTAGGACCCTTGCGTCTGTCAACAAATTTGCAGATGATGACCATAGTCCTCTCACTCCGCACCATAAAAGGATTAGGAATTGAACCAGCAGCCCCGGTGTTTTGGAGGTTCCTGCTGACTGCAGTGTCACTGCAACACTCTGGTGGTCTTGCTTTCTTCCTCCCTGGTTCTTTGTTCTCTGCTGAGGCCAAACACCCCAAGGACTCTGGATTGATTCTTGCCTATTTATAAGGCCATCCAGTCTGGATCTACTATGCTCTGCCCTTCCAACTCTGCCTCTTCTAGCCTATCTGCCTGCTCCTGAGTCTGCATTCCCAAAGCCCTTGCTCTCCAATGCTGCCAAGCCTCGGTCCTATTCTGTATCAGACTGTCCTTCCTGGCTTCAGTCTCTGGCTTGCCCTTGACTCTGCTACCTGTATTTCCCTTTGTTTCTTGTTGTTTTGGCTTGGCCTGGTCTCGGCTGACTCCACACCGGATTGCCCTTTCTGGCTGGTAACTTGTGCTGCAGCTCTGCTTGACCCTGCCTGGGCTCGATTCTGTGGCTAGTCAAGGTCTGCATCTGATCCTGATGGCATTTTTGGCTCTTAGGGCCCTGGCTGACACCCATAACCTCTTCCAAGCTTTCCTCGGCCTTATTCTCTGTCTACCGGAACATGGTCTCTGGATTTTGATTTCTTAGTTAAGGAGACTATTTCCAGGCTTCTGTAGTTAGAGGAAGGCTCCCACAACCTAGCATAATTAGAACTCAGTCCAGAACTCCTGTCAGAAGCCTTTGGAGATAATCTCTGCCCTGGTATCCCTTGTGTTGCAGACAGCAGAAAAGCTACTAAAGCTCACAAATGACAAACTTCTCTGGGTGTCCAGGTGCAAAAAATCCATTGAATTCTAATACAGTCATTCACAGTTTTAGATTCCTCATGGGCACATATTCCAGGTTCCGCACGGCAGGAGCATTCTGTGATGGGGCAGAATTTGGCTGACACTATAGTCTGTAATCCTTGCTCAGCAGTTTGGGATGTATGGGTGAAAATCCCTATATAATATCCTTTGTACTGGCTACCACCTCACCGAGTGACTTAAATATGTAACCATTAGAGCCCTACTCAAAATTTCTTCATGAAACTGGGTTTAAATGGGACAATGAATCACGTAGAATCATATTTTTGTTCTTGTAAGGTATATTTCATCTGTGGATCTAGCGAACCATGCAAACTAGTAGAGACCCACATGATCGGTATAGATACACTTCCCTGTGGTTTTCAGCCTCAAGTTTCTCTTTAAGGCTTTTATAGCTTGAAGTAATTCTCTTTAAAGCTATATAGACCTGCTGCACCAATCAAAGTTGGTCCGATAAAATATATCCTCTTTCTTAGCTATTTTCTCTCTTGTCTCCTCTCTCTTATTTGGGATCAGCATGATGACAACTATACTCTTAAACTCAGGATATCTTTATATTCACAGCTCTTGTTCAGGACCACCTCTGGCCAGACTTTCCATTAATCAATAAATTAACTAATTCACAAATTTACACTGAGAGATCAATAACTGTGGCCTTGTCCTCACTGAAGTCTTGTCCCAGTTACAGACATCAGGTAAACTTGAAGTACAAAAATGCAAAGAGGCTGGAAGCCATGGTTTGTATTTTTATTTTTTTTGCTTAGTCCAATTTCAAGCTAATATAGCAGCTAGAGGTATGGCAAGGCACAATGATATAAATGGCTGGCCAGGGATGACTAAAATCTCCAGAGAAAAACAGATCAGTTATTAGTTCCACTATATCTATATCTATCTATCTATCTATCTATCTATCTATCTATCTATCTATATGTATATATACACACACACACACAGCTAGGCAAACTCAGGAACAGAGAAGTCTCAGAGAATCAGTGACAGAGCTGTGGGGAAAAAACAGAAACTCTGAGTCCCAGTTCCCCTGCGCTGAGTACTTCTCACTTCCACATGCTCTCTGAAACTTGTGCTTCATGTCTGCTTGTTAATATTTCCCAAGTTCACACAAAAATTGTACAGTTTGCATCTTGTTTACAGGAGACAATGCAGAAAGACAAGACGTCCTTGGATGTATATCTGCTGATGGAAAACAGAAATAAAAAGTTGGATAAAGAGGAAGGAGTCCTGGGGAAGGCTAAAAGGAGGAGGGAAATAACAATGAAATAGAAAGACTTCCTTGACTGAGTAGGGAAGGAAGGATACAGACTGAGATGCAATCAAAAGAGGAAAAATCTGCATTAAAACGTATAAAGAAAAACACAGCCAAAAAACCACAAGATCCCACCCAGCAGGAAATTGTAAGCAGGTCTTAGAAATACCAGGGAAAGTAGAAGATGTGTTAACAGTAACAAAAAGGAAAAAGAAATCCCAAGACGTTGTCAGCTGGCAGTGAAATCAAAATCCTCACTGAAACTTTCTCTGGGTTAGCTATTGCCAAGAAAATACAGCGCCAGGAATTCTAAGGACTCTCTGGCATAGTTGATGGGGTGGCTTTGCTGTGACCTTCTTCCTCTGTGCTCCACACACTACTCTTCCCAAGCAAGGATGCTTTAATATACAGAGCATATTGTGTATTCTCCTGGGTCACATATGCTTCTCCTTCAAAACAACTGTTGTCTTGCAGCTTTTTCCCACTGGGGGAGTAAGCTTCCCTTGGACCCAAGCACAATCTTTCCTGTCTGCTGCCTGTACTGCATTACACCATCTCTCTTTCCACAGGGGACAATGACTCTGTATATATTCCAGAATGGGGCTGGAGCTGAAGGATGTAGCAGAGCATTTCCTCAGTCCAAGACAGTATACTGTCTCACAGGAGCTGAAGGTAATATATATGAAAAAAAATATATGCACAAAAACAAGTAGGGCCTAATCCTGAACCTGTAGAAGGCCCATGACTTCCAAGACTGGCGTAACTGAGGTCAGAGCCAGATCCCTCATTTTTGACAAGTATCTGTATGGAAGTAGACATCAGGGGACTAATTCTGAGCTCTGTTTCCCCTGTATAAATCTGCATGCGGGGGTGTTACAGCAGATTTATACCAGCTTAAATGAGAGCAGAACTGAACATCAGGAGGCTGACAGAAATGTGACACAGAGCTCCGGTGACTCTCACTAATAATCAGCTACAAAAGAGTGAGCTTGGATTATAGAAGCTGAATTGGAATATTCAGCACTGGCAATGGAGCTAAAGCCTATTTCATTTTTGGAGGGGGGGGAAACACACCATATCATTAGCTATGGGTGCTAACTTTCATCCTTATGCCAGTAATTGGACCTGATTCTGACCCATAAAAGGAGGAGAAAATAAGGTTGCCATGTTGGTTCCAAATATAGGCAACAGAGACAAAGTAGCACAATAATATATCTCTTATTGGACCAACTCTAGTTGGAGGAGGTATGCAAGCTTTCGGACCTCACAGGGTCCTTTGAAGTCAGTGAAGTTACTCTGGATTGATACCCATGTAACAGACAAACAAACAAACGTGCCGGCGGCAGGACGGCAAACAGCAGCCACCACTCAGCAAGCAGCACAAAACAAACATGTCTGCCTTGGAGAGAACAGTCACACCAACCTGCACAACCTAAGTAGGAGGGGAATACAACAGATGTATCGATGGATGGTCCTGCCCCCAGACCTCCACCCCCATTATTATTTATTTTATCATATTATAGTATTATTATTATTATTATTATTAATTTATTTACATTTCTTAGCTGCCCACTCATGCCCATGGCATCTCGGGACGGCTTACAACACAGAATTCACAATAATTTAAAAACAGCAATAAAACACAAAAACATTAAAACATCTTAAATCCTCCTAAACACCCCCCCCCCAAGATTTCTATCCCAACCCACCCTCCCCTCCTCCGAAGGCCTGGGAGAACAGCCAGGTTTTGCAGGCCCAGTGGAAGGCCAGCAAACTTGAGGCCAGATGGGCTTCCTCCGGGAGGGAGTTCCATAGTTGCGGCCCGGCCACAGAAAACGCCCTCTCCATTGTGGCCCCCCGCTTTACACGGGTGACCTCCAAGAAGGCACCCCTGGAGGACCAAAGGGGTCGCTCTGGGATGTGGAGGGTGAGGCGGTCCCTGAGGTATGAAGGGCCAAGACCGTGTAGGGCTTTATAGGCCAAGACTAGCACCTTGAATCTGGCTTGATACGCTATAGGCAGCCAGTGCAGCGCACAGAGCATGGGTGTAATATGCTTCCGTCGGTTCGTCCCCGTAAGGAGACAAGCCACTGTGTTCTGCACCAGCTGCAGCCTCCATACCAGCATCAGGGGAAGCCCCATGTACAGCACGTTGCAGTAGTCCAGCCTCGAGGTGATGAAGGCATGGATGAGGGTGGCCAGGTCTGGTTTGGAAATTTATGGACGCAGTCTCTGCACCAGATGCAGCTGGCGGAAGGCAGCCTTAGCCACCATCTCCACCTGACGATCCAAGCAGAGATCCGAGTCCAACAGTACTCCCAGACTCGGAACCTGCTGGGCTACGGGCGGACCCCCTCTACGAGGGGAGCCAACACCTCCTTCACCCTACCCACCGCCATCACCTCTGTCTTATCAGGATTGAGCTTCAGTCTGCTCTGCCACGACCAATCCGCCATGGCCTCCAGACACTGGGACAGCACTGAAACAGCAGGACCTGGGTTGGTTGAAAAAGAGAGGTAAAACTGGGTGTCATCAGCATATTGGTGGCAACGCACACCAAACCCTCTCACAATCTCCCCCAAGGGCTGCATATATACATTGAACAATAATGGAGACAGAATGGAACCTTGGGGAATGCCACAATCCACAGCCCGGGGGCTAGAAGATTCAGCCCCCAGGACAACCCGCTGGCTTCTCCCCGAAAGGAATGAACGGAACCATCCAAGGACAGTCCTGTCCAGACCCCCCAGGGCTCGCAACCGTCTCAACAGCAGCCCATGGTTCACTGTGTCAAAAACAGCCGAGAGATCTAGCAGGATCAGAAATGTTGTACGTCCTGTGTCCATCTTCCAGCGGAGATCATCCATCAAGGTCACCAACGCTTGTCTCTGTGCCATAGCCAGGGCAGAACCCCGATTGAAATGGGTCAAGGAAACCGATGCTGTCAAGATGCACCTGGATTTGCAGTGCCACCGCCCATTCAATAACCTTCCCTAAAAAGAGAAGGTTAGAGACCGGTTGGTAGCTGGCAAGTGCGTCCACATCCAAAGATGGCTTCTTCAGCAGGGGGCGCACCGCAGCCTCCTTGAGACCAGGGAGCAGTCTCCCCTGCTGAAGGGACACATTGATTAGTTACCCTCGCCAGCACCATCCCTAATGTCTCCCTGGAGGCTTTCATCAACCAGGACGGGCATGGATCTAATTCAGAACTGGTGGCTCTAACAGACCCCAGGACATCCACAGCATCGGCTGTTGTCATTTCCTGAAACTCATCCCATTAATATGGACCAGACAGGGCCTCCATCACCTCGCGCTCCACCTCTACTGCCCCTAATCCAGTGTCGAAGTTGTTCTGGATCCAAGCGATCTTGTCTGCAAAGTAGGTGGCAAACTCCTCACAGCAGGCCTGGGACAAGTCCCCGTCCAGACGGAGGGAGGCCGGACTGACCAGCCCCCACACCACCTGGAACAGCTCCGCTGGACGTGACTTTGCAGATGCTATGAGGGCGGCAAAGAACTCCTTCTTTGCCATCCTCACAGCCTCAACATAGGACCACAAATGGGCCCTATGGAGGAGTCGGTCGGATTCAGCATGAGTCCGATGCCAGCATTGCTCTAGTTGCCTACCTGCCTGCTTCATACACTGCAGCCCCTCAGTAAACCAAGAGGTCCTGCAGTGACGAGACAGAGGTAGAAGATGTCTCGGAGCCACCCTGTCAATGGCCCTCCAGAGCGAGATGTTCCAAACTCGAGTTCATTGACAGAGTGGCCGTCAAGGTCTAAGGTTACATCCCTCAGGGTCTCCTGCAACTGCTGAGGTTTCATCAGCTGCCGGAGGCGGACCAATCTAACTGGTCCATTCCCCTTCTGGAGGTGGCATGCTGAGAGACTGGGCTGTAGGAGGTAATGATCCGTCCATGACAAGGGTGTAACCTTCACATCCCCCACTACCGGATCACCCGCCCCAAGGCCAGAACAGAACACCAGGTCGAGGGTGTGCCCCCCCACATGGGTCGGGCAGTTAATAACTTGGGACAAGTCCATGGTTGTCATGGTGGCCATGAACTCTCGCTCTGCTCCCACAAGGCCGGCATCGGCATGGGTATTGAAGTCCCCCAGGACCAAAGTCCTGGAGGAGGTCAGCACCACCGCCGAGATCAGCTCTGCTAGAGTAGCAAGGGATGCTGCTGGGCAGGAAGGGGCCTGGTACACCAGCAGCACTCTGAGATTGCCCCCAGCCAAATCAAACACTACATGAAGGACCTCGATCCCCGAAATCTCCTGGACTGGATACCTCCTAACAGGCCATGTCTCTCTAAAAATAATAGCTACACCACCTCCCCGGCCCCCAGTACGGGGTTGGTGCTGCACAGCATGCCCAGATGGAATGAGGTCGGCCAAAATTGGCCCCGCCTCCTCATCCAGCCAGGTTTCCGTAATACAGACAAGGTCTGCAGCCCCATCTAGGATCACGTCCTGGATTACCGGGGCCGTATTTACCACGGACCTTGCATTTAGCAGCATCAGCCCCCCACTGGTGGACCTCAGACCATGCTCCTCCTTCACACGCAGTGGGGGGGAGGCTTTTCTGACCTCCACAAGGGACCTAGGTCCCCTGGGGGCCCGAGTCCCCCCCTCCCATGAACCATACCATCCGCGTCCCAGAACCACCTCGATAACCGCTCCTCCCTTCCTGTCCACACTGTTCTGACCCCCTCCTACCGGCTGGGAGTAGTGTCCCCCTCCTACCGGTCGCTTCCCCAGAGCCCTCAGAGATCTCCCTCCCACCCCTCCCTCCCACTCCTGCCCAGTGCTCTCACCACTCAGGCCCTCTTCCTCCCCCCTCCACATGCTGCCACCATGTGGTTTTCCTTGCTGGGAGCACTGACCCCTCTCTCACCCAGGACAAGTGCTCCCTGCACTCCCTCCCCCTTCTCCCATTTCCCCCCATACATACCCCACACCTCCCC
>QEPC01006051.1:1500809-1511291 GCA_003113815.1 Sphenodon punctatus | reverse complement strand
CCCCCCCATCCCCAACCCCCCTGCCCCCCTCTACCACAGAGGGACATCCCAAACACCAACCCCCCTTTCCCCACCCACTTCAAAACTTTCCCTTTCAACCTGTCTCCCCATTTTAATCTAAATCACTTTCCCCCATAAACTCCAATAAAACCCCACTCCCCCAATCACAATAACCCGCCCTCCCACCCCTGACCCCGCCAAAGGCCACACCCAAGGGCCCGCACATGGCCATGGCAGCCCCCACTCCATGGTGGGGATAGGTGGGGCTGAAAACACACATGCTGTATTTGTCCTTTTCATCGGACCCAGGCACTGTTGTCTCCTTGTTGTCCCGGTGTTTGACCACTGTAGGGGATTGGAGGAGGTCGAGCTGACTGAGGCTCAATCCCGATACAGAGGTGATGTTGGTGGTGGGGTGGGGATGGGGCGTTTGCCCTCCATTAGTTCCATCTGTGCGGAACCTGGGGTTGCTCCTGAATTTGCAGCTACGCCTGGATTCCTAGGTGTTGGCTGTGGCCAGGGGCACCCTTGCACCAATTATATTTGGTGAGGAGACTCCGTCCATATGTCTCAGGGCTTTTTTAGACATGCATGAAACTCGGACCTTGCCACCATGAATACATCCATGGATTCGTCATTTTGAGACTAGACTATTGTAATGCGCTCTATGTGGGGCTGCCCTTGGTGATGGTCTGGAGGCTGCAGCTGGTGCAGAATGTGGAGGCCCATCTTCTTATGGGGACGGGTCGCAGAGAGCACATTACACCAGTACACTGGGCACTGCACTGGCTGCCTATTGTCTTCCGGGCCTTGATTCAAGGTGCTGTTTTAACCTTTAAGGCCCTAAACAGCTTGAGCCCTGCTTACCTGAGGGATCGCCTCACCCCCTGGGTCCCCTGGCCGTCCCTGCAGTAGTCTGGGAGTCCCCTCCTGGAGGTCCTGTGTTTATCATGGGTCCGTACGGACAGGAGGGCGCACTCCGAGGCCGTGCTGCTTCTCTGCAATGTCCTCTCAGTGGAGGTTCGCCTCAGCCTAGATCTCCTAGCCTTCCGGAGAAGTTGTAAGACCTGGCTCTTCCGCCAAGTGTTTGGCGGGGAGGAGGGGAAGGGTGTGATGGGTTATGGGGTTTTATGCACAGTCTATCATTGTTATGCTGTTATTTGTGATTTTACATTTTTGTATTTATTGTATATTTACTATTGTTTTATATTACTATTTTAGAATGGATGTAAGCCACCCTGAGTCTCCTGTGGTAAGAGGGGCAGGATATAAATTAGTAAAAATGTTTGCCTGTGTTGGCACAGGGGGTGCCCTTGACCCAAGATAAGCCTCAAGGATTTTCCTGAGGACACATCCCAGGCCAGCTGACTACTTGCCCCGGGGCAGAAACAGGCCCACATCTGGTGGTGGGTGAACACACGTGCTCGTGGGGCCCAGGCCACAGTGGGACAACTGCCCTCATAAAATACACCTTTCAAGCCAACAGTAAATACTTGAACAAAAAGGTGTATAATTTCAGTGACAGAAATGCAAATGGATGTTGGATGTTGAATGTATATGACACTTTTTCAATTTCCTTCTTGTTTTTCCTGATAGTGTCTTGCACTAAATGTTACATTTGCAGATGCAGAATTTTAAGAACACTTTATCTTCGGGACTGAGAAACATAACATGTAATTTGCAGCTCCAGCCAAGAGTGATGGCCTTATTAATAATGGGAATTTACTGATTAACTGCTGTTAGCGAAACATCATCTTCAAACCCGTTAGTCTGAAACTGCCAGCCACTCTGCCGGCAGGGGCTGTTTTATTTCATCTCAGGGGGATCGTATAGAAATATTTCTCATTTAAACAGCTTTAGCCTTGGACTCTCAATAATTTTTATGACCTCAACTAATAGGTTAACAATTAGTTAAGAGCAACTGCTGGACTAATGTCAAGTCATTCACAGGGAAAAGTTCAAGGAGAGAAGTAATAGTATTTAAGAAGGATGGTTTATTTTCCTTTTTCACAAAGAGCTCCGATTAGTTTCAAAGCCCATGGAGATAAAAATGAACACAAACTATAAATCAGGGAGGGGAGGGGAGGGGGAGAATGGCCTGCTGCTGTCCAATCTTTAAAGCCAACAGGAAAAGGCTCAGGGTCCAAGGACCAATGCAAGCGTGCAATGGGGTTATAAAGGGCACAGAATCCCCAGGGGATGGGGTTCCCCAGGTAGCGTGGAGCTGTCCCAGCTGAAGCGGTATGGGATGGGTGAGAGAGCACAGCTACAGCAGCTACTGTGCTGATGTGATCGGACTCTTCTTGGCTGCAAAAATAGCCCTTTGGGAGCTGCTGCAATTGGGTGGAAGTGAAACCAGCACTGAAGCCATTATCATTTACCCCGGAGCTAAAAGCAAAGGGAGGATCACAGAATCATAGAGCTGGAAGGGACCTCAGAAGCCATTCAGTCCAACTCCCGGCTCAGTGCAGGAAATTCACACCTACAGCATCCCAGACAGATGGTCGTCCAGCCTCTGTGTGAAAACCTCTAGCAAAGGAGAGAGCCCAGCACCTCCCTAGGTAATTTGTTCCACTCTCAAACAGCTCTTACCATTAGGAAGTTCTTCCTAATGTTTAACCAAAATGTGCTTTCTTGTAATTTGAGCCCATTATTTCTAGTCTTGCCTTCAGGGGTAAGAGAGAACAAGTCTTTGCCATCCTCTCTGTGACAAGGAGTGGCAGACCTCTATGATGTCTCCCCTTAGCCTTCATTTTGCTAGGCTAAACATACCCAGTTCCTTCAACTTTTCCTCATAGGACTTGGTTTCCAGACTCCTGACTATTTTGGTTGCCCTCCTCTGAGCCCGTTCCAATTTGTCAATGTCCTCCTTAAAGTGTCGTGTCCAGAACTGGACACAGTGCTCCAGAGGAGGTCTGACCAGCGCAGAGTAGAGCAGAGCTATTTGTTCTTGCGACTTGGTTGTATGGTTCTTTAAGTTCCTTAACCATACTTTGGGACACGATCCGCTGAGTGGAATAGCACCAGCTTTAGCAAAGCAAAGGCATGAGTCTGAAGTGATCAGGACTTGTGCTACTTGCCCACTAAGTGCAACTGCTGAGGCTATTGAGATGGAAGATCTCACAGTTAAAAATGCCATTACACAAGTGGCAAAGACATGGGGTCAAGATTCTCCCTCCAGGACAATCTGTGCTCAGTAGTGGTGGTAAAAGGTTGCTTCAAGAAAAGGCTTGCCAGGGCTCAACCCTGGCACTTGTTCCTATGCCAACTGGTTCTTATGCCAGCTGGTTCCTAAGCCAGCTGATTCTTTAACCAGTTATAAATCCACCTAATGGTACTATCATCTAGCCCATGTTTTATCAATTTGTCAACAAGGATATTATGGGGGACATTGTCAAATGCTTTGCTGAAACCAAGATATATTATGTCCACGGCGTTCCCATGATCCACTGAACTCGTAACTCGAGATAAGATTAGTCTGGCATGACTTATTCTTGACAAATCCATGCTTGGTTCTAGTAATCACTGCATCGTTTTCTAGATGTTTACAGATGGACTGTTTTATAATCTGTTCAAGTATCCTTCCAGGTATTGATGTCAGACTCTAGTTTCCCGAATCCTACTTTCCCCCCTTTTTGAAGATAGGGACAACATTTCCCCGTGACCAAATTTCTGGCACCTCACCTGTTCTCCAAGAGTTCTCAAAGAGGATAGACAGAGGTTCTGAGAGTACATCCACAAGTTCCTTCGGTACCCTAGGATGTAATTCATCTGGCCCTGAAGATTTGAACTCGTTTAGAGTAGCTAGTTATTCTCTGACCAAATATTTATCTAGTCTGAGCTGCAATCTTTCCCCCTCATTAGGGATGTGCAAACAGAATGAGGTTCGGATGTTCAGCCATTCGGCCCAAAAACCTTGTTCGAGTTCATGGGTTCGGTCCAGCAGAGTTCGGTCCCACCGAACATTCGGTGGGGTTCAGACCTGCCGGGAGGCTTGGGGCACTCCGGGGACGCCCAGGGGCACCTGGGGCACCATGGCAGGCCATCGGAGACCCAGCAGCAGCAGCAGCAGCAGAGACCGGGAAGGCTTGGCGCTTGGCATCCCGGGTTGTCCGGGCGGGCAAGCTCAACATTTGGCCCCTGGGGGTGCCTGTGGCACCAGGGCTGGTCGTTGGAGACCCAGCAGCAGCAGAGACCAGGAAAGCTTGATGCTTGGCACCTCGGGTTGCCCGGGCAGGCAGGCTCGGTGCTTGGCCCCTGGGGGTGCCTGTGGCACCAGAACTGGACGTCTGAGACCCAGCGGCAGCAGCAGCAACAGAGGCCGGGAAAACTTGAGGCTTGGTGGGTGGCCTGACACCCCTACTTGGCCAGGCATTGCAGGCTGCCAGGCATCGGTGGAGCAGCGGCAGACATTGGATTACCCTGTAGCAGAACCTATGGCAGCAGCGGCAGCAGCAGCAGCAGACAGACACCTTGATGAAAAGCAACTTTTCCACCAACTTGGCCCCCAGTCTCAGGAGGTGCGGCGTGCAAATGTCCCCCGCCATAGAGAACACCTGCTCGCTGGTGACACTCGTTGGTGGGCAGGACAACAGACCCTTGGCCACTGTGGACAGGGCCAGCCACACGTCCTTCCAAGAGCTGTGTCACCACCATGTTCTGCCCTTCCCATCAGCGCTGTCAGTGGTGCAGCAGCAGCAGAAATGGAGAAGAAAAGCAGGAGAGGCCGGTCTGCTGCTCATAAAATGGGCAATGAGGCATGTGACAGAGGTGGCAGGGGCAGTGCCAGTGGAGTGGCAGGCATCAGCAGCAACCCAAGCCCATCACCACGCCCCAAACTGCACAGGCCTGATTTTGGGAGACAGGCTTCCGAGGCTCCCAGCAGTGGCACTAGGGGTGTGGTTCGGTGTTGCCTCCTGCCAGCGTCCTCCACTGCCACGCAGGGCACTGGAAGGCCTGCAGTCCAGGAGGCTGCAGCTGTCTCTGCTGTGGCTGCAGGAGCAGGTGCTTCCGGGTTGGATGCTCATCATGGGCCACCATTGTCCCCATTATTGATGTGATCCCCAGAAGTCCAGGGCTGGTGGATCCCACCCTGGCTGCTAATGCTACTGCTGCTCCTCTCTCTGCTACCATTGCCCAATCCTCAGGCAATGGCAGCAGGGAGAGGCGCAGCAGTAGCATCAGCAATAGCAGCAGCAGCTATAGGGGGCACAGGGAGAGTGGCAGCAGCATGGGCAGTCAATCAGCCTCAGGGTCCCAGTACTCCCCTTTGCGGGACATATCTCAGATTGAGGACAGCGAGGCAGATACTAGTCCTGTGGAGGAGATGTCTGGTGCTGAGGCAATGGCTGTCCCTCCGAGAACTGTGTAGCCACCATGTCCTGCTCCTCCCATCAGCACTGTCAGTGGTGCAGCAGCAGCCAGTTGAGGCCCAGAAATGTCAGTGCACCATGGAGGAGCTGGGGTGGGGGCAGCTGCCAAGTCCATAGGCACATAAGCACTGGGGAGGAAGCTGTCTTTCAATTGAAAGTCACATGCATGTTGGGGGAAAGAATTGTGCTCAATGAGCAGCCCTTCTTGGCGATTGGGGACATGGGGTTTAGGCACCTGGTTAGCTTCCTGGCCCCCCAGTTTAAGCTGCCCTCGCACACCACCCTGGCAGCATGCAATGCCCAGCCAAGCAGGGGTGGCAGCCACCGAGTCCTGGCCGGGCCTCTGCCATTGCTCCGTCGTTGCCTGGCAGCCTGCAATGCACGGCTCTGATGGTGGCTAGAACTGGAGAACCCAGCGCAGCATTGAGCAACCAGAACTGGAAGCCTGCCAGCACCGCCCTGGGTCAGCAGGTGGTGCCAGCCCTGTACTGGGCTTTAAAGGAGCGGGTAAGGGAGCAGATGGCAGGGCCTGAGGGTGCCACCGTTCACTTCACCACCGAACTGTAGTCGAGTAGGAACGGGCAGCATGCCTACCTGGCCGTGACTGGCAATGCACTGGTGGCAGGACCTGGAGGCAGCATAGGTGGGCCCTGCTTCAGGTGGAAGCCATGGACGCCACAGCCCCCACACTTCTCAGAACATCGAGACACCCCTGACCGCCATGGGGAGGGAGTGGGTGATGCCAGGCATGCTCTTCACCAAGGGGTGCGTGGTGACACACAACATGGCCAACATATTGAGGGCAGTCCGCAAGGTGGGCTTCACCAGCATCCCTTCACCTGGTGGTCAGGGACGCTCTGGGCTTGGGGGAGAAGGGGATTGGGGCAGGCACCCTTAGCTCCTTGATCGAGCAGGTGAGGAAGCTGGCCAGTTTCTTTAACCGGAGCGTGATGGGCAGCAAGCTCCTCCGGGCGAAGCAGGCCGAGCAAGGCTCCCCAGTGCACCAGCTGGTGCAGAATGTGTCCACCTGGTGGAATTCCTCCATGTTTCTGATGCTTGAGCGGCTTCCTGAGCAGAAAGCCGCCTTGCATCAGGTTCAACTGGTGATGGACAGCGGAGCACCTCCAGGGTACTATGGGGTGGAATGAGAGATCCTGGCGCTCTGTGGGCACTGGAATGGTCAGTTAGTGGAGAGGGTGCAGCAGGCAGAGAGGGCTCTGGAGAGTGTGTGGCAGCAGAGGCAGCAACAGCAGCAGGACGCCCCTGGGGATGGTGGGAGTGGGAGCAGCCAGCAGGGTCTAGCTCTGCCCCTAGCAGTAGCAGCACCAGCAGCAGACTGAGCAGCAGCAACACCCTACTGCTTCTGGATGACATGGATGGACAGCCCTCCCTGCCTGGAACCTAGGTCCCAGAACCCTGATGGTGGGTCCTGGGGCTGGAGTGGCTGGCTGTTTCTTGATGCCAGAATCGATGCCTGTGTCCAACAGGAGCAGAGCTGACTCTCCCTGGGCCATGCTGTAAGTGAATAAGGACCCTCCACGTGGGTTGGTGGAATGATGGCTCCAGAACCCTGAGGGTGGGTCCTGGGACAGAAGTGGCTGGCTGTTTCTTGATGAAGTGGCATGACGGCTCCCTGAGTGGAATGATGGCCCCAGAACCCTGATGGTAGGTCCTGGGGCTGGAGTGGAAGCTACTTGATGCCGTGGAATGACAGCTCCCCATGACTGTAACGTAGGCCCCAGAACCCTGAGGGAGGGTCCTGGGACTGGAGTGGCTGGATATTTCTTGATGCAGTGGAATGACGGCTCTCCGTGAGCGGAATGAGAGCCCCGGAACCCTGATGGTGGGTCCTGGGACTAAAGTGGCAGCTTCTGGATGAAGTGGAATGACAGCCCTCCCTGCCTGGAACATAGGCCCCAAAACCCTGAGGGTGGGTCCTGGGGCTGGAGTGGCTGGCTGTTTCTTGATGCCAGAATCTATGCCTGAGTCCAACAGGAGCAGAGCCGGCTCTCCCTGAGCCATGCTGTAAGCAAATAAGGACCCGCCATGTGGGTCAGTGGAATGACGGCCCCAGAACCCTGAGGGTGGGTCCTGGGACAGGAATGGCTGACTGTTTCTTGATGCGGTGGAATGACAGCTCCCCATGAGCAGAATGACGGCTCAAGAACCCTGACAGTGCAAGTTGGGCAAGCCTTGTCTGGTGGTGAATCTCATGTTCACAACACACACACACACCCCACTGGTGTACCCATGCGAGCTATGCCTGTCTACAAGAGTGAGGTGCAAATGGCTGATGTGCGGTACCAGCAGTAGCAGCAGAGGCACGGCAAGGGCTTGAATGGCTGGCACGCCTCCTCGGCCAGGCATTGCAGGCTAGCTGGCATTGGTGGAGCAGCGGCAGAGGCCCGGCCAGGGCTCAGTGCCTGGCACCCCTGCTTGACCGGGCATTGCAGGCTTGCCTCCTACTCTCAGGATCTGAACAAACTATTCTGCCAATTGGTCAAGCCTTGCCTAGTAGTGAATCACGTGGCCACCCAGTAGCAGACATTGGATTGCTGGAACACAGTACCCGTGGCATAGCAGAGGCAGCAGCAGTGGACATTGGGTTGCTGGGGCACAGAACTCGTGGCACAGACAGCAGAGGCAGCAGCAGTGGACATTGGATTTCCCGGGTACAAAACACATGGCACAGACAGCAGAGGCTGCATTGGCAGCAGTAGTGGACATTGGATTGCCTGGGCAGAGAACCCATGGCACAGACAACAGGCTTTGATCGAGGCCACCTGGGTGGGTGGGCGGGCAGGCTGGCGGGCAGACAGGCAGCGTGGCATGAGCAGAAGCCAGGCAGACTGAGGCAGGCTTTGATCTAGGCCACCTGGGCGGGTGGACAAGCAGACAGGCAGCGTGGCATAAGCATGGGTGCCAGGCTCCAGTGTCTGGCACCTAGGAGGGAGAGGAGGGAAAGGTAGGTAGGCAGGGAAAAAAGGAAAGGAGGCACAGGGAGTAACAATGAAACCTCTCAGCCACTCTCAGATATCAAGGAGACAAAGTGCTCAGCATAGGAGCCAGACAAGCTGACCTAAGAAAGCATACGGTTCATCATTGAGGTGAAGAGATGAGGAACAGTGAAGGGGGGAATCCAGGGACAAGGAATGGAAGCAGGGAGCCTGAGGCAGGAAACTGGGAAATCTAGGTAGGGAGTTAGGGAGTAATGGGGAAGCCAGAGGTGAGGCAACGGGGAAGCCAGAGGTGGGGGAAGCCAAAGGTGAGGCAACGGGGAAGCCAGAGGCGAGGCAACGGGGAAGCCAGAGGCGGGGGAAGCCAGAAGCACGGGAACAACAGGGGACTATAGGTAGGGAACTGGGGGGAAACCAGAGGCATGGGAACAACAAGGGACTATAGGTAGGGAGCTGGGGGGAAACCAGAGGCAGGGGAACCACAGGGGACTATAGGTAGGGAGCTGGGGGAAAACCAGAGGCAGGGAGCTGGAGGAAACAACTGGGCACTGGAAACAAGGGGCGGGAAGCTGGAGCATCAAGGAACAAGCCTGGGGCATCAGGGTCAAGGGGGAAGCAGGAAGGTTTCCCAGAGAGACAAGAGATGACCAGAGGGCAAGGTCCCTCAGGCCAGCAAACAGACACACAGACAGACAGACAGACTAACTATGGGGATCTCAAAGCATGAAGGGAACCATTCAATAAAGAAACAGGGCGGGGGGTGGTGGGGAAATAGGAACCCACCAGCATACACCCTGTGCAGACAACCAATGGAGAAAGGGAGCTGGGCAAGAAACACCCCAACATACAAGGAGGACAAGCAGGGCAGGTATCAGCGCAAGGGGAGGGGGAAGGGCATCACACACAATGAACATAAAGGGAACACAAAACCAACACCAATCCAAGCAGAGCACAAAAAGGAGGAGGAGAACAAAGGGCGAGAGCCAAACACAAGTCAAAGAGGGATGACCTGAAGCTCTGCACCTGCCACAGCCCTCAGTAGGGATGGGCGAATGCAGTTCGGAAGTTCGGAGTTTGGACCGAACTCGGTCTGTTCGGTCGACTGAACCGAACTTCCGAACCGAACTTGAATTTGAAACTGAACTGAAGTAAACTGAATTTCCGAACTCCGTTCTGTTCGCCCATCCCTAGTGGCAACACACACCAAAAAAACTGGTTTTGAATGGCCGAACTTGGTTCGGAAGTTCGGAATTTGACCGAACATAGTTTGTTCGGTTGACTGAACTGAACTTCCGAACCAAACTCGAATTTCAAACCGAACTGAATTTCCAAACTTGAATTTCAAACTGAACCAAATTTCCGAACTCTGCTCTATTCGCCCATCCCTATCCCTCAGCAGCCCTAAATACTGCACTGAGCCAATCAGGCTGTGGCAGGCGGGCCCACGCCCTCCCCCAGGTGTGCGTAGTGCACCAAGTGGAAGAGAGAGGAAAAATACCAGAAGGGGGCGGAGCCACTCCTTGCAGCAATCTGCCAATAGCGCAGATGTTCAAGGCCTGGCTGTGACAGTACCCCATCTAAGTCCCCCCCCCTTTTGTGGGAACGTGAAGGAGGGGAGAACATGCAGGAGGGGGTGTAGCAACCCCCAAAACCATGTTACTAAAGGGGAGTGCCAGGCCCCCCCTGTGTCCGCTTTAGGAAAATGCAGGCCACCCTGGAGAAGGGACAAGGGGGGGGGAGAGCAATAAGGAAAGGGCCTGGAATCAAGGAAGGTGGGTCCTAGGCAGGCGCGGCTCCTCCTGCAGGGAGTTATGGGCATTGCCCCACAAAGCCCTGCAGGGGGACCGCTGCGGCTTTAGTTTTAAAAAAAACCCAAAAAAACCCCATGCTGCCGTTTATGACAGCTACAGCAGCCTCTGAGCTGCTGCAGAGGCTGCTGTAGCTGTCACTGAACCTGTTCTCCCTTCGGGGACCCACCCACTCCACTGGGAGAGGGAGTGGGTCCCCGAAGGGACAAAAAGGTTCAGCAGCTCAGCCGCCCAAAGCGTTTTCCTATTGGAAAATGCGATTGGGGCGGCTGAGCTCCTCTGTCCACAGCATGTATGGGACGTGCTGTGGAGGGAGGGGCTGAGCCTTCCATTGCGCTCAATGGG
>QEPC01006051.1:1451457-1481862 GCA_003113815.1 Sphenodon punctatus | reverse complement strand
GGGGCTTTCTGGGCGCTGCAATGCCTGCTGGGGGCTTTCTGGGCGCTGCAATGCCTGCTGGGGGTTTTCTGGGTGCTGCAATGCCTTCTGGGGCTTTCTGGGCGCGGGCGTGCACCTTTGGCTTGTGGCTATGGGGTGGGGCCCTGCTCACCTGGAGGGGCTTTCTGGGCGCTGCAATTGGTGGCAGTGTACTTATGGGTGGGGTTGTCAGGGCCTCTCAAATGTTGCATTGTTCAAGAGACTGGCCTTGGCTAATACTGGAGGTCAGAGAGCATTAAACGTCACACAATCTGAATTAAACAGGGCACACTAAACAATGCCATGGAGTCGATGTGGTTGTGAGGACACACATCTCCTCAAGCTTTAGTTGATTCATTGAAAGGTGCCATGTATAGACTGTGTCTCCTAGCTTGAGAAATAATAAGCAGTTAAACAACTTTAGTTCAAAGTCCAGGGAATGCAAGGAGGTGGGGGAGACAGGCGGAAGGTGAAGACTGGCAAGTTGTTTTCGCTGTGTTAAAGCTGTGAGCCTTTAATGAGGAATATACTGCAAATAATAATTAGCTGCAGTGCAGAATTATAGTCTCCCTGAAAAAGCACCTTTCACACTGGTACATTAAAGTGGAGAAGCATTTTGTAGATGACAAGACAGGGATGTTAAATAAATAGAGATAATCCATCCAAAAATAACAGCAGGTGGTAACCTCAGCCAGAACAGAACGTGTACAGGAATCTTCAGTGAACTCAAGAGCCCTCTTTGCATTACTTCTTCTGAAAGAAGTGGAAGGACAAAGTGGGCTAGAAAAAGAAGAGTAAAAGTGGAGAGAAAGGAAAGGGCGGGCTAGGAAAAAATAAGCCAGGAGACAGTAGATTAATGGAGAGATGGGAGGGAGTGCGGGGAGTGTTCTAGAGCACAGGGGAAGGGCAAGGATGGCAGAAGAAGGGGTTAGGGAAGGATGAGAGAGAGAGATGGAAGGGAGTATGAAAAAGGAAGGCAGACTAAGAGAGAAGTTTAAAAGGAAGAGGAAAGGGCAAGAGATGTAGAGAAAGGCAGGTGAAGCAGACATGGAAGGGGTGAAAGAGAGAGACACAAGAGGAGGATGGGGTGGGGGAAGTCACAAGGGGCAATGAGGGAGCTAGTTAGACATGGGAAGAAGGTGCAGCAATAAGGTTCAAATAGTTCTTGTGATTAAGGCACTGGGTTCAAATCATCAGTCAGTCACAAAAAGAGCAACAGAGAAGTGTTTGAAATAGCAGTGAGAGCTTATTCCAGAAAATTTCCACAAACCATTCTTTCTGGTTGCCAATCAGCTCACAGAGTGGTCAATGTTTTCCAAAACTGGGCAGTCTGATTGCAAATTGTTCAAACCATTTCTCAAAAAAAGAACACTAACATTTGTCAACCAGCTCTGCCCTCAGATTTGCAGTTTGTCAGTTCACTTCTCTCTGTCTTGCTTCCCCATTTGTGTCATTGGAGCCATAATCCTTACCTTTTGCTGCCCTTTTGCCTGAGTTGTCTATCTAGAGTCAGGAACTTTATGTTTAGATAGGGCTTCACACAACTAGGCCCTGGTCACAATAGTTGCCTGCAAGAGTTACTGTAACTCTTGTAATAGATCGGTGGGTTGGAAAGAGACCCCTAGCTGGCTTAGCCACAAGAGTGTAGCTACTAGCTAGGTAGGGCTGGGCCCTAGGGCAGAAGATGGAATAGGGTCTCTCCAACCCATCTCCCAGCTGCAGGGGATGCAGCTGCACCAGGGAGTGTAGAGGGGACCCCAGGCTCACAGGCCCCAGTGCAGCTGTACCCTTGCTTAGCCACTTGTCTAATATGGCGGGGGCTCCTGTTCAAAACTCTACCTCCTTGCCTTTGGGAAGACACAGTCACACTAAAGAATGACTCCAACCCAGCTCCACCAGTGAACAATCAGTCTCTCTCATGAGAAACACCCATACCAGCAAACACAAAATGCATTCATTCCCCACTGGGCTCTCCCTGCTGGTGGTTACCATAGGCCATGCACTGTCCGACCCTTGTACTCCCTACTAGCCCTGCATCTGCACCCAAACAGTATCCTACATGCACTCTCTCCTCACCTCATCTGCTTTCTTCTTCACCACTGCCCATTCCAACGCACTGACTAGGAGTTGGTCAGGTGATTAAACAACAATGTCAGCCTCCCCCCCCCTCCACCCAGGTAAAGAGTTGAACTCCACCCCCACCCCCGGGAGGCAAGCAAGAAATGCAGTCTGAGATACTCACTTTACTCCCAGAACTCTGACAAACTAAACTCCTGATCAGGCCTTTCTCCTCAATCCATAATTGGATAATGGGGTTTGGTGAGCGGGTGGGTGGCTGATTTCTTCCCACTACATTTTATGTGGGGTGGTGGATCACATGCCATTTAGTTAATCCAATCTGACCTCTGGTATAGCACAAGCTGCTAGATCTCCTAATAGCTTGATACTGTGGGGCTCCCAGGCTGTGGAATTCCCTCCCGATGGAGGCCCGCCTGGCCCCAGACCTCCCCTCTTTCCATAGACAGTGTAAGACCTGGATGTTCCGCCGGGCCTTTGGAGAGGGAGGCGGGTATGGTAGGGTGGGGTGGGGTGGGGGAATTCTTCCCTTTTAGTTCTTTTAAAATGTCCATCATCCTTCCCCCGCCCAGTCTCAAAGGCCATTCTTGGCAGCTCTTCATCAGCCAAAAGGAAAAGACTCATCAATAGCAGGGGAATGCTATTCTGAAGTCCTGTCGGCTTTTGTTATTTGACAATGACACCTGAAGCATTTGAAGTACAACCAAGTGGCATTGGAGGGTGGGGGCAAGGCGGACGAGGGCAGGGAGGGAGTTCCAGGCATGCAGGGCAGCGAGGGAGAAGGGACAAAGGCGGTTGGGGGAGCAGGGGAGATGTGGGTGAGGGAGGGGATGGAAGAGGAATAGAGTGCTCGAGCAGGGGTTCGGATGGAGATCAGGGCCGAGAGGTGGGGGGAGCGAGATTGTGAAGGACTTTGTAGGTGAAGACGAGGAGCTTGTGCAGAATACGCTCGGGAAGAGGGAGCCAGTGGAGAGAGGAGAGGAGAGGCTGCATGTGGTCAAAGCGACGGGCTAGGTGGACGATCCTGGCAGCAGAGTTTTGAACAGAGATGAGGGAAGAAAGGTGAGACTGGGGAAGGCCAGCCAGGAGGAGGTTACAATAGTCGAGGCGTGAGATGACTAGGGCGTGGATGAGAGTTTTGGCAGAGGAGACAGACAGAAAAGGGTGAATCTTGGCAATGTTGTGGAGGGAGAAGCGGCAGGATTTGGCAACGGAGTCAATGTTGGGTTTGAAGGTAAGGTGCGAGTCGAAGATGAAGCCCAAGCTACAGGCTTGGGGGACAGGAAGAATGGAGGCCCAATGGCAATTGACAGGGAAGAGGGAGAGGAGGGATTGAGAGGGAAGATCAGGAGTTCAGTTTTTGTCATGTTCAGTTTGAGTTGGCGTTGAGACATTCAGGCGGAGATATTGGAGAGGCAGTTGGTGAGATGAGCTTGAACAGAGGGGGAGAGGAAAGGAGTGCAGAGATAGAATTGAGTGTTGTCAGCATATAGGTGGTATTGGAAACCGTGGGAGGCAATGAGTTTGCCTAGGGAATGGGTGTAGATAGGGAAGAGGATAGGGCCAAGGACAGAGTCTGTGTGAACACAAATTAAAAACAATAAACATCCAATCTTTTGCACTTGGGTCCTTCCCAACTTTGCTACACCCCTGAAAGTGTGTAAATCAGCATAGCTCCAGTAAAGTCAATACAGTAGCACCAATTAACATCCACCAGCAGAAGAGTTGGCTCATGCTAGTCAGCCATTGCTTGCTGTCTGAACTTTCTGAATGACTGCGCCCAAAAGAAAGCAAACACTTTTCCAATACAACATGATGGCAAGCTCACAAAACAACTCCTGGACACTACAGTGCATTAGACACACCGCAGAGAAGATGGATAGATAAGGGAGATAGCCATTTTATTCCACTGAAACTCAGATGTATTGATCAGTTCTCAATACTGCTGCTGCAGCACACACACACGGCCATAAAACACACTATGGATCAGGAAACAGTCAAAGAAAGGAATAAAATTAAACATCAATCTTGCTTCTGCTTTGATTCATTCCAGTTCAGAAGGTCTCTCTCCAAAACCTTCTTTTCCTCTCTATCCAAAACTAAGGAAAGATGCACAGTAGACGCATTCTAAAATATCTTTGCTATAATTTCTCTTTGTTTCCTGCCCTTTATAGTTTCCACAAAGTTCTTGCACTAGGAAACATCCTGCATTTTCATCTTCAAAAGGAGAAGGGCAGCCCAATCTAGGCCCTTAACAATAATATGAAAAAAACCCTGGACTATAAAGAAAGACCAATGTGGGTTGGAAAGGTTCTCTACAAAGCTGGAAGTAAGGTACAGACTGCAAGGGGGAGACCTGTTACACAGAGACCTTCCTCCTTTTTGAAATCTACTCCTCCCAGCTGCTGAGCCGTGCTTTTATTGGACTCACCCTGCTGTCTACCTGTGCTGCCAGGCCATCTGAGCAGAGCAATGCACATGCCCATCATCCTTCCCCCGCCCAGTCTCAAAGGCCATTCTTGGCAGCTCTTCATCAGCCAAAAGGAAAAGACTCATCAATAGCAGGGGAATGCTCTTCTGAAGTCCTGTCGGCTTTTGTTATTTGACAATGACACCTGAAGCATTTGAAGTACAACCAAGTGGCATTAATATTAAAGGTCCGACTGTAATAGGTTGCTCACAGCGGTTTTTAAATTCCACTAAGGGTTTGAATGCCAGAGGCTTGTTGCACATAAAGCTTCAGTGTTTGTTTGGAAACTAAGCTTCTATTTAAAACAAAATAAACAAACAAAAAAACCTCTGTATACAGAACCTAATTACTTTGCCTTTTAAAATGAAAACACCTCTAGGCATGTAACAGCTTGATGGAATTTTTCATTCCTGTACTGGGGTAAAAGGACACTAACACATTAGCTGCTCCCTGAAGGCAGCTGGGGGAGTGGGGGAGGGAACCTTCCGTGAGGGCAAGTGCAGCTATAGACTCACAGGAATAGGAATGGGCTATTCCACTTTTATGCAGCAAGATTGAACACTTGCACATGACTGAATCCCCCCAACGTAGCTCTTACAATCACAGCTGTTCTCATTCTCAAGGCAATAAAGCAGAATAACGCATTCCTATGTGTGCTAATTCCTGTGAGAATAGAGCCACGATTACCCACATGGAAGTCCACCCACCCACCTCAGTAACGTGAGAAAGCAGCCTTAGTCTGACAAGGAAAGAATTAACAGGTCTCCACTAATGTTATCACCCATCCCACCCCAAACTGTCATTAGAGCCTTGCTAGATTGCGATTTTTGTAAGCCTAACATGATTAGAGACAACTAAAAAAAGTCTAGCCCATCTAAAACCATCTAAAGCCTGAATATTATATATTTGAATAGAAACCAAGGATGAGTTAGGAGCACTTTTAAACCTAGCCCAATGGGTAGGCTGGGCTTCAGGTAGAGCTGAAAACAAAGGCCCTTTTCACACAGACACTCTAACATTGATAAAATGGGTGTTACATTTTATTATACACGTTGCAGGGCTGAAGGTATGCTCTATGGATACCCTGAAACATGTATAATCAAATGTAACACCCATTTTATCAGTGTTAGAGTGTCTGTGTGAAAAGGGCCAAACATCCACTGTGATTACTGTACTCAACAATTTTGCCTTCTTTGAACTGATGAAATGGATAGGATACTATTAATTATGCTTCTGAGAGTTTTGGATCTCAAACAAGCCTGTCGGCTTATCAAGCAGTGTCTTTTGGACCAGGAGATCCAACTTGAGCAGGCAGCAATCTCGGCCCAAAGAGTAGCACCGGTCTATAGTTCTTTCTTGTCAATTATGGTCCCTCCTGATTATATTTATTGGGTGAATGAACACCAGAGGAGGGCCATGCCGCTTCTTCGCTGTAATCTGTTTCCATCAGCTATAGTCGAGGGGAGATACGCTGGGATCCCCTGGAACCTCAGATTGTGCCATTCCTGCAACCTGGTGGTGCCAGAGACAACTGCACGCATGTTATTTTTCTGCCCTAGTTATAAAAATCTGAGGGAGAATTTTGGGGGGGATTTTATTAGGTCAATGCCAAGACATCTTTCCGAGGACCAGAAGGTGTGTATCCTTTTGAAGGGTGGCGGCTTTTGGAGCCATGTGGCTGCCCAGAAAAGAAAGATGGCAATGGCTGCAGCTGCGGCCTGGTTTTTAGTCCCATTAGGCCCCTAGTCCCATTAGGGTAAGGGGGCTCCCAGGGGTTAAGCTCTGCTATAGTAAGCCCCCGTGAAAGAGTAAGGTGTTTTGTGAATGGAATGTTATTTTGGGAGGATCAGTAAATGACAGTTGTAGTTACATTGTTTCTATGTGATGATTGTGATGACTTCGGTCCTACTTTGTTTTTATTTATTTTAATCTTGATACTTGTGACACTTGGCCTGGCCTATTTGTATTGTCCTTATTCTTCGATGTATTTTGTGTCTTTATGCATTTAGTTCATTTGTAGTTTGGTTTGCGGCTACTACGGTCAGCTGCTTAATAAATAAAAATGTTTAAAAAAATTATGCTTCTAATTGTCTACCCTTTTTATAGTATTTTTGAGGGAGTTTGTTTTCCCAGTTATTTTGGTCATTTCATTTGGGATATTTAGTCAAACAACTGAATGTCTGAGCCAAAACAATCAAAATAACTGGAAAAATTGGAGTATCTGAAATGAAATATCTGAGGACTGAAATAAGTAAATGTCATTTGGGGCATTAGAATATTCAGATGACTATCCAAAATGTGAATAATATTAACAGATTAAAAACAATAATTATTATTATTGTTTAACCTTGTCGGACTCAGCCTGCTGCTTACCTGTGCCACCAGGCAATCTGAGCAGAGCAATGCACATGCCCATCCTCCTTCCCCTGCCCCTGCCTATTTGCAAAAGGCCATTCTTGAATGCTGTGAGTTTCACCTCTAGCTTTAGACTGGCTCCACCCATAGATGACCCTAACTGCCATTCACTTGACAGAAAGGGAGAATTGTGTGGAAGCCAATTGACTTTATTGACATCGGACACTAGATTCCCTTTCAAGGGTAGGGTGGCCAGATATGCAAATTTCAGAGGACACTTATGAGAAATTCAGGTTGCAGGGCTGCAGTTGAACCAATGCAGCCCTGCACCTGAATTTCTCATATGTGTCCTCTAACAGTTGCACATCTGGCCACCCTATTCAAGGGCAGCAGAGAAGGGAGGCTATGGGGTAGTGGGTTTTCTCTGTTTCTTTAAAAAGTAGGAAAAATCTTAATAGATTTTAATAGATAAATGGGCCTTATCAGATGGCAGTTACTTTGGGATCAGTGGTGTAGCTAGGATTTTGGGGCCTGGGGCAAGGCACATTATTAGGAACCCCCTACATACTCCAACGCCTGTGGCAGCTTCCCAACAAAGCTGGGACAGGCCCCCCAGGGCAAGCACTGCACCTTGTCCTATGGGTGCTACACCAGTGTTTGGGATATGGCTAAAACGAAACTAGCCCTGTTTCATGAGCCAGGTTTTGGGTCCATTGAAGCCAATAGCAAAACTTAGATTGATGTTAATGAGATCAGTGTTCAGCACAAAATGATTTCCTTTGCATGGAGACAAATTCTGTATTTCTGATGATAGCTTTTATTTTGGACCAACCTCTGTTGGTGAGAGTAGGCAGGTTGCACAGGGTCCATCCTCAGGCTTTGTGGCCTGAACGTTCACACACTCACACCAACAGAAGCTGGTCCAATAAAATATATTGTCTGATCCATCTCTTATATTTGGGACCAACACGGCAACTTCAGTATCTCTAGACTACAATGGAAGATGATTTTGCATGGGAACTTCAGTAAGGGGGACATTTTTCTTTGGCCTAAAGCTGACAGAAGTTGTCTTCAATGTTTCAGTTTGAGTTTTAAAGTCAGCATATTTGACTTTACAGCTGGAATTTATCACCTTCCTCTAGCACGTGACCTCTGACCCAAAGCACTGTTTAAAATGGATCTCATCTAACCTTTTGCCAAGAGTAATCCTATCTAAAACACTCCACATGCTTCTCTAAAATATCACATGAGCTCAGATCCAAGCACCTGGTTCAGGGTTTGGAAACAGGGAAAGAACAGAGCAAGACATATCCTCTAAATTAAATGTTGCATAGGTCTAATTCCAAGTCAAGGGAATTTGTTGAAGCTGTGCAGTGCCCGAGTGACAGCTCTACTAGAGTCTATCATATTTGTGCAGTACATATGTGATAATACAACTGCAACCACAAAAGAATTTACAACAGGAAGCATCACAGCTGTTGCTTATTAGCATTAGTGCAAATTACACAAAGCAAATTGTTAGCAGACATGTTTCCATAATATTTAACTCACGGCAATGAATAAAAGTGATTCTTTTTCAAGGAAAATTTGAGATTTCCAAAAAGAATCAGTTTACAATTGTCCATGAAGAGACGGGATTAAGCAGCAGTATGTAACTATCGTAAGGCATCAAAGGCACCCTGCGCTGTGATTTGCTAACATTCTCTAGTAAAGCTGTGCAGATTTAGGACTGTATTTCTTGAGCAGGGATTTTGCCATTTCTGCAATCCTCTTTGACCTAATTACATATTATAAAAATTGTGACACTTTGCATGTACGTGCGCTGAATCCTGGAACAATTTTTACTAAAGACTCTATTTGGGAAAGACACGATATTTAATCTGTGCTGCCTATCTCCTCCATTTTGCTCAAAAATGCTGACTGTGAGTTATCTGCCTACCAGCCTCAAGTCCTGAGATGTTGAAAAAGAAGAGGCCAATCCCCACCCCCCTCGCAAAAAAAGGTGGGGATGGGGAGAAAAGAAAGGGAAGAAAATCTATGCCTAGAAAGAGATTTGAGGTATAAAATGTAATGCTTAATTGTGGCTCAAAGTAATACAAAATGCTGCAGCGATGGAGACATGATTCTCCTCTTAGTTACACTGGTTTTACACATCAGTACATCTACTGAATTCAATGGAATTACAGCTGACTAAGGGCCTGGGAGAACGCAACTTCTTTCCAAATGACTAGTGACCTTTGTGTCTCAGGCTCCCCAAGTATGATTTGAGAAAGACTGGGGGTTAACCACCTTGCCTTTCACTCCCACATCCAGTAATCCTGTTGCACATTCCAGCCGCCAAACTGAATAGTCACTCATCCAGGTGGGTGGGAGGGATGGCTTGTGTAGTAACTCCAACCAGTTGCTAGGGGCTGCTGAAGCAACCCGCTCTGTAATCAGCCTGAATGCCTCCATACCATATTTAGTTTCCTGTAATGAGTTCCAGTGGGAAGAGTGAAAGTAGGAGGTAGTAGAAGCAGTGGTTGTGGCAGAGATGGATGGAGAAAGCGGCCTAGAAAAACTGGTAACAACTCTTTCTCCATGCAGAGTAAAATCCTGATCCCATGGAAGCATATGGGAACTAAGATGGTTATTTTCAGACTTCATGGTACTGCGGGTGGCCATGCTTTGACCTGCGTGGCCACCCGCAGTGCCATCACATCGGAACTGGCCCACCAGATGTTTCCATGGGCTGTGGCACTTTATAGCCAAGGCTGTAACTCAGACTCATCGCTGAGTCACAATCAGGTTAAGCACTGCTGTGGCCCAGGGAAGCCATCCCTGGATTGGGGCAGAGTGGGCCAACACATGTGATGGCCCAGTCTACCTGACCCTGGTCTGGGTCCGGGGCTGCTCCACGTGAGCACGGTGGCCTTGTAGGCCACCACGCCTGCCGTTAGGGAGGAGGTCAGGCTACACTCAATAGCATGCAAATTGCCCTGCCCTCTCCTTGCCCTCTCCCTGGCCCATACCCCCACAAGTCTGTTTGGCAGCTGGGTCAGATCCTGCCCGGAGTGAGGGCCCTCACCCCGGGGATCAAAGCATGATGGCGCACTACGCCATCACGTTTAAAAATACCTATAAACTGCAGTGGTTTCAGGATGGGACCCCCCAGAATCTGACAGCCCAGCCTTCTATCCTATGCACTCTCACACACATCCATCTACCAGGTTTCGTTCATCTCCACGTACAACCTCTGCACTCTGTTTGGAGTAGGACGAGTGGCAGGAATTTATTTCTCACTCTTCTCCATCACATAGAGAGCTACGCCTCACACTAGAAATCAGGTCCCAGATGTTGTGTACTGTACACTCTAAATTATGTGTGTTGTCTGTGGGAGCACTACTCACATGAGAGTTAAGCTATTCATACAATTATATTTTTATAGAGCAGAGACCCAGGTTCTCTATAAATCCTGCATCATACCCAAAGTGCTTTGGAACATTAATAAATAACTCCTTCATTTGTTGCAATTGGAAACATCCTGTCAGGACCTGGGTAACCAGTAACTTTGGGACTCCAGCAATGGTGGCTGATGTCACTGTGCTACTAGCGAGGCTAGACTCAGACCCTTGTCTCGGTCCTGGAGACCCTGCTTCTCTGCTCAGGTTGCTTGATAGGGTCCCCACCCACCAGACTCCGATTGGCCTCTGCTGGGCTTGCTGAGCATAAGAGACAACTGACAGGAAGCGGGAGTCAGGCAGAGCAAAAGTAGGCTGGTGTGTCGGACTTTGGATTCCTGGCTCCCAGTGCCTGCCTTGGTGTTCCCTTTCTTGCCCGATAGACCCAAAACGAAAAATCTCAGCGAGAGTTCCTTCTGTTGGAAGCAGGGCATTTGCTGAGAATTGTGCGACACAGAAACTTACTGGGTTTCCTGCAGTTTCTATTATTTTTCACAAATTGAACGGGGCTGCCCCAGGCTGATCCCAAGCCCTACGTGCGCTTGAGCAGACCCCCCCCAGGGGCTGTGGAGATGAAAACTTGCTAGATATTTGGATAAGCACCAGGGAAGTGCTGGAAATTGCTATAAAAGTGCTTTAAAAGTGCTGTAAAACTGCCGTAAAACTGTCATAAAATTCCTGGAAAGTCACGAAAAATTCCCAGAAAGTGACAAAAAGGATGAAAAAATGGTGGAAGCATGGAATTACTGGAAACTGTTGAGGTACTGATAGACACTCACCAGCATGCCTGACAAATTGGTATTTCCATTTGGAATGGGAATACTTGCTCTCATCTTAGCTCTTCTGCCTGACCTGCTCTCGTGGACTGATTTCTTTTCTGGTTCAGTCTCTTTGCCTGGATTCTGACTATGTATTTGGACTGCCTGTTGGATTTGTCATCCGTCAGCCCTAATCCTGATGGAACTCTGGCTCAATCCTGATCCTGTTGCTACTCTACCCTGACCATGAGAGGTGCCCGACATGTCCACCCCAAGCCATTTACAGTGAGTGGAGGAAGGGGTAATGAACTCTCATTAAGGGGATATGGTCCCTTGAAATACCACCCCCCCCCCAATAAAAACCATTTGTTACATTGCGAAAGGGGAAACATCTGCTCCTGAGAAGCATTTTTATGAGGGAAGTATAAAATTATTCCCCAACAGTTCATAAGTGATGATTTAGCACTGTCCAGAAAGGGAGAAATGAGATTCACTCTTCCTTTTTCTGTTTCAGCATTGCTGTTTGAATGTTGTCAAATGTGCCACTCTTTGCTAGATTAGTCCAACTAAATAGCACGATTACTGCGCAGCGGGTTTGATTTAAAGTTAAACTATATAGCCTTCACGCTGCTCTGGTGGTGCAAAGGTTCCTCATAGGGGGCTACAGTGAACAGAACAGAGTGCTTTTAAAGGGGCCGTGTGCAAATTAAAATGTCAGCTTGAGGGTCTACAATTTGTGTTCACAATTCCACAAACCTGCCTTCTATCAGGCATTTTCAGTCTCTTATCTACTGGGATGTTGCTTTTGTTTTGTCCCTGCTACTAACCAAGCACACAGTTTGTCACAAGTTCAGTCAACGTTTTCCTTAAATTAAAACTTAAATTAATGCTCTGTTTGGCTATTCCAAGTTATTCCCTCTTTGCAAAGAAAGATGATACTACCTCTTTAGGACAGCTGGCCACTGAGGTTCAAGGACAGTGCATGGCCCTAAGTAATGCTTTGCCACAGCCAGTCTCAAGAGTACCCCTTCTGCATTAGTCACGATAAGCACGGCTGGAAGTATCGCAGAGCTAGCAGCTTTCCATACCACCAGATGAGACGGATCCAGGTTCTAAAAGCAAGTCCCAGCTAATGTGGTGCATAACTGTGCTGCAACCTCTTGGGCCTAAATTAGCCCTTTCTCTGGAGAGATTCATTTGCCAGTCAGAGAGAAGATGCTACGGTTTCAGTGAGAAGGGAAGAACTGAAACTGAACTGAACTGTGAGAAGGGAAAATGGAGGATAAGAATCAACAGAAGATGCAGAATTGGTCAGCCATTTTAAAAAGTAGCAGGGGTACTAGCCTATATCTATTTCAGTTAGTTACAGGAACACAAAAAACTCACACAACTTACCAAAATCTTAGTCTTTGCCTAAATTTTCTGTGAAAGGAAACACTCATAAAATATTAATATTGCTTGAAGCAACAGAGATGCCTTTTGATCCAGTGACAATTTTTTTTTTTAAAGTAGAGAACAGATTGCTTTTGAGGGAACATACCTATTGGGAATGACTCAAAAATATAACTTGATTGGCGACAATCTGAAGTGAAAGCTACAGAATTAAATAACAAGCAAAGTAATTTGTACAAGCAATGTCTAAAATAGCATCTAATTTAGAAGTGACTGACATGGTTGTTCTGACTCTTTTGCGCTCGTTCCAGTGAAATGGCCTGACACGTTTTACACAGCAGCTATTTAACAACCCTCCTTGACAGGACTTGGAGGGAAATTTTTGTTATAATTGCAATATTGCTACAATAATTTTTGCCTACTCCTAATTGCCTTTCAAGTTTCAGTTCAAAACATGCAATAAGGAGTTTTTGCTAGTATATGCTACACTCACATGTAATAAAATCCATTATAAAAAACCCCAGGACAAAACATTAAATATAATGGCTTCAACAGTCTATTGTACTTAAAAAGTTTAATAGAAGATAAAATAGCACCATTGACTGTATGTACAAAAGCCATACAGATGTGCCTGAAGATTCTTTCAGTACACTGGATGTAAAAATATCATTGCTGCTTAATAGTTTATAAATGTCATCTTAATATTAACTCAGACTTTGAAATGCTGGTCAGGTTTCATGACTAAAATGAGAGAGAGAGAGAGAGAGAGAGAGAGAGAGAATGTTAAGACATTAGCAACACAAAAATGAAGTGGAATGTTACATGAAAGGAATCAAAATTAAACAGTGAAATCCTGGCCCTACCAATGTCAATGGGAGCAAGATTTCAGCCAAGGTACCTCGTAAGCAGGGATGTGTTGCCTGCTAATAAGGAAGATGAGCTACATTGAAGAAAGGTATAATAAATTAGATTGTCATAAAATTTTCTCAGCATGGCATTACAGACATATTACAGTTTTTACACAGTCTGGCCATGATCCACAAATCACTTATTTATTAATTATTATTATTATTTATACAGAAGTAGTAATATGCCTGGCGCTGAACAGTCATGATTAGAGACAGGCCCCTGCCCCCAGGAACTTACATTCTGGAATGGACATGGGAACGTGGGGAGGGGCACATAGGGAGGGACAGGGATACATTCATGAAGCTTGCTACATTCATGAAGCTGAGAAGATGCAGGTGCGCACACCTAGCTTAGTTACAAGGAAGAAGGGGGGGTCCTGAAGTATGAGACAGTATATAAAGAGCAGCATAAAGGAACAATTGATGGAGGTGAGAAGTTAGTGAAGGTTTGATGGAAGAGGCAGGTTTGTAGAAGGGATTTGAAGGTCGAGAGGGAGGGTTGGAGGGAGCAGAGCATGTGTTCAGGAAGGGAGTCCCAGGAAGAGGGGACAGCACAGGAGAAGGGGCAAAGACACTTTAGGGAGACTTTGGGGTGGGTGAGGGCGAGGTCAGAGGAGGAGTGAAGTTCCTGGGTGGGAAATGAAGGCAGGAGATAGGAAGGACCAAGGCCACGAAGAACCTTGAAAGCAGGGCCAGCCCCAGGCATGTGCCACATGTGCGGCTCCACATGGCCCCACAGCCACCTGGGGTCCCGGCTTGCCTGGCTGGGCAGCAGGCTGCAGTCAGCTTCTCCCCCAATAAGTTCTTCTGCCTCTCCTCCATGGCTCCAGTCCCCATCCCTCACCTGCCTCTGCCTCCTAGTGGACACAAGGACACCGATGGGACTGGGAGATAAAGCTGTTTGTAAACAAACTCCTCCCCATGTGAGTGATCAGAAGGTTGTTGCCTTTTAAAGAAAGTTCTTTGAGATAGCTTCCAACATTCTCACAACTGGGTTGTGCATGCTCACCCTAGTCAAATAATAGACCACGTGATGGTCTCGAGCTCCTCTAGTATAAAAAGCACTCTTTCCCTCTCAGAATGACAGTTCCTTCCAACCGTTTCTAGGAATAAAAGAAAAATTCAATGCGGGCCTGGAAAGGTGAGTGTTGTGAGAATATTCGGATCCATCTCAAAGAACCTTGTTTACAAGGTAGTAACCTTCTGTTCTTCTTCAAGTGGCTCCTCACAGGCCATTTTTACATGGCTCCGCCGGGTGGGGTGGGGTCCGTGGGCATGCCGGTGCATGGGCAGGGCATGTACATGACTGCACACACATCCCCACTCACCCTTCACTCATCCACACCCACGGAGTAACTGCCATTTCCCCCAGTTGCTCCATAAGTGGGGACAAGTGGGGGGTGAGTGGGATGCATGTTAGGCAGGTGTGCACGAACTCCCACTCACCATGGACGCATGCACCACGTCATTCACACGGGGCTCCCCCACCCATGAACATGCAGAAATCTGCGTGTTCATGGGTGGGAGAGGCCCGTGTAAGAAGGGCCATATTCTTATAACTGTCTTACTTATATTACCTTAGGTACGAATTTAGGATGTAAAGCAATATCTACTCTATCTTGGAAAATCTGCAAATATGGTTCAGATATTATTATGGCTGCTATTTCATTAGTTCTTCTTAATGAAGTTATTGCTAACAGGTATACGGTCTTTAACCCCCCTGCCCCCATAACCAGTTTATTTGCGCCCCCCATATAATCAATTCACGCTGCCACAGGGGAACAAATTAAATGGTTATGGGTGGGGGGCAGTGTGAATTGATTATGGGCGCACAACTGAACTGGTTATCTATATCTATCTAATCTATCTATATATTTTCATGGCATAATGCACTTAATAGGCTAGCTGCATTTTGGGTGTCTGGTGTGTTTGATAGCAGCACCTCTGGACCGGTCACACTGCGTGCATACACAAGGCACAGGCGGCACCGGCAGCAAGAAGCAACAGGTCCTGGAGGCCAGGCTGGCTAAGCTCACCCCCTCCCCACCCCCAGTATGGCAGTGGACGTAGTCAGTCTCTCTATGTCTGCCTCACTGCCCGCACAGCTGCCCCTGCAGTGGAACCACTCCTGTAGTGGTGGGTAGATGCTCGGCTGGGGAGGTGAGGGGAAGCATTGGGAGGCCATGCTTGTCTATGGCCACTCGGAGGGGTGGAGAATGGGAATCCTTCCTGTCCAGAGGGAGTACATTTTATGTAAATTTACACATTTGCATAAGTAGGTGGGGCCTATATATGCAAATTAGGTCCCGCACCAAGACTTCGCACATTTATTCATTTATTTTATTTGTTTTAACAATTTGTATCCTGCCCCTCCTGAAACCAGCTCGGGGCCTCACAAACCCTGGGACCTGCCCTGCTTGAAAGGGGAAGACAATAAGTTTGTGCTGAATGTGAAAGGGGAGAAAAGTAGCAGGAAAGGAGGAGCCAGTGGAGGAAGGAGAGGAGTGGCAGGCGAGGTGGATGATCTGGGCAGCAGAGTGTCGAGGAGAAGTGAGAGGGTCAGAGTGGGGAAGGCCAGTAAGAAGGAGGTTGCAGTAGTCATGGTGAAAGAGGACTAGAGTCTTAATGGCAGGAGTCATAAGGAAGGGACAGATTTTAGCAATGTTAAGAAGTGACAGGCCTAAGCAACAGACTGGCTATGAGGAGTCAAGGAGAGGGAGGCATTTAATGGAGCTACTCTGCAGTAAGTGGTTTGTGGATCACAGCCTCTGGCTTTAAAAGCCATTTGATTGAATACATAACATTATCATATGGCAACAACTCAACTCTGAAAACTAAAACTGAAGAGCGAATGGTACAGCCTTCCTATTGGCGTGAACAGGATAATGTCTCTACCACACACCTAGCTGAAAGGAATGTTATCCTGTGCAACATGGGCATAAATTGATGTAGATTGGTTTAAACTTCTCAGAGTAAATATATTATTTACATTTCCTATATCTAGCATCATTTGGTATTATAGGAATTTTACTTAATTACATTTATTCAGGAATCAATTTCAAGAAGGTTTTCACTATGCAAACTGGTGGAAAAATGATCAGACATTTGAAGGTTAATTCTGCAAATATTTACACACATAGATAGCTTTACTCCTGTGAGTAGCCAAGGAAGGTCAATTAAACTACTCATGGATCTGAACATGCATATTTCTATTGCAGCTTGTTCTTATATCCAAGTTTAGTTGATTCTTTGAGATACTTTTGGGAATAATTTTCTCTCCATGAACAGGGTTGGGCTCCTGAGTCCATTTTGCAGAGCAGTCCCCCCCTCAGTATCTCTAAAAGAAAAGCTGTGCCAACCAATTTGGACACCCATTGAATGCAATCTACAAACCACTTCCTCCAGAGCTGTCGCACTGAAATCAAATTGGGACTACTTGGAAGTAAATGGTTTGACGATTGCAGCTACTAAGAGTATAGAGATTAAACAGAATAAATAGTCATGACCTTTGGATAAATCTCATTTTAAAAAAAGAATATAAGACTATATCCAATCTATACTTTACCTATTCATTAAAAAAAAAAAAAAAAAATCCCACCTCTACAACCAGAGCTACATAAACAGTAGAAAATAATATTTTTTGGTTCTGATGTGGTGTAGAAGGAGGACATTTTAAACCCACTTAAATTGTATAGCACAACACACCTACGCGTGTGTGAAAAGTTAGTAAGATTACCACCAGCTGCCGCATCAGTCACAAAATAAATCTGGAAATAAACCTGCCTTCTAGATTCAACATGTGTGTATACATATACATACAACATAAAGTTTTAAAATGTATTCATTTTTTCTAGAATATTCTTTTTTTTTTTTTTTACACAAAATGGCACCACAAAATGTAAACCACACAGGTGTGGCTGGAGAAAAAATGTAGAATGTGATAATGTCAAACAATTTGGAAGCTTCAGCCCTCAAGAGGTGCAATTTGTTGTGGCATTAAAACAGGAATGCTTTCTGCATTTTGGAGTGTTGAGTTCATTGTCTGTGAATGATGATGAAGCATTAGTGCGGGGGCAGCTGAAGCAAACAGTGGCCCTACACACTATATGGAAAAGAACCACGTCATCACAGCTAAAGCTTGACATTTATTAGGATTATTCCCTCTAGTGGAAAAGCCAGGTACTTTAGACTGCGGGGGCTGGGGTGGGGGGGAATTTTTTTTCTCTTTCCAGCTAAAGAATTCAAGTTTTCCAGATAGTGCAAGACATGGAGTATTTCCCGCAAGAAAGCAATAGCTGTCCTAAAAAAGGAAGGTAACTCAAAACCTTTTTCAGGCCTCCTATTGTACTGTTGTTGCTGGGTCTGTATCAGATAGACAGACAGACACGAACTCTGACTGTGACAAGTCAGTGATGATATTCGAGAGGTTGACAGGTATGAGTGTCTCTTGTTACACAATCCTCAATGTGTGTCAAAGCTGTATTTGTTTCTCCATTCCCACTTCTGATTACAAAAATAGGACATACTATAATAACAATAAGAATATTAATGATACAAAATATCATTAATTATTAACACAAAGTATTAACACAAAACAGCCAACAAGACCGCATTGGATTAAAAAAAGGTGAAAATGCACAAGTATTAAAAAAGACAAAGTCCTTGATAAAAAAGAGGAAAAACGCAATTTGCAAATGGACATATTTCTTATAAGGCAACATGTTACCTTTTGTTTACTATCTTGAATTACATCAGGATTGTTCCATCATTTTAGAAAATGTCAGAACTTTGCTTGCTTCAGTTTATCGATGTGGTAACAAAGTTTCAGTGCTGGTCCTAACTTCAGCCCCAAGTATTTCATGATCATGTCACTTTTCAGCAACAACAAAGCATTGCCATCAATCTCCTAGTTCACAAAAAGAGATAGACAGACAAAGAAAACCACAATCACTCATGAGCTGTGCTGAAAGGGCTGGAGAACATACATTGCAGTGAACTATTAACAACTATGAATGCATACTCAAAAGGCTTCATGTCCCTTTCTACTTTGTATGGAGCTGCTTAAAAGTTTTAACACTTTGAAGTTTCATTGACATTTTGAAATTGGAGAAAAAAGGAACATTTCCGGAAGCATTTTTTTCTCTTGAGCTCTCTCGTTATTTAACCAGCTGTGAAGTTAGTTGAAATTTTTCAAATTTTGGTTGGCAAAGGGATCCCCCCCTGCTTTTCTCTTTCTTTGGGGAAAGGAGATGGAAGTAGCCTTTAGAGAGGAGTAGTCTAAACAGATTGGCCACAGGATCTGCAGAGTGCTTTCGCTAACTGCCTGTGCATACGAATACAATCCTGGGGCTTGCACTGGAGGAGTAATCTAGTCAGCCTCAGGACACAGTCCACCACAGTTGAATTCAATGGGAGTTATTAGGAAAGGGGAAGAAGGGAGAGAGCTCAGAAGGCAAAAGGCAAAAGCTTAGTGGAATCACACCTGAGATCCTTACCAGGTGTCCCCCTCGGGATCTTATGCGGCTGAGCTCCCAAGAGCCAAAGCCTATGTCATCACAGGGACTATGAGTACCCCTCCCTCAGGAGCTATGTTCAGGAAGAGGCAAAGAAGAGGAGTGGGGAGAGAGAGAGAGAGAAAACGGGGGAATGCAGACCGAGATATAACAGGGAGGTAGTATAAGCCTTGGGGGAGGTAAGGAAACCACCTTAGGAGAACTAAAGAATTGGTGGGGTGCTGGAGGGCGTTTAGGGAGGATAATGGGGAAGTGGAGAGCAGTGCTGAGAAAAAATGAGAACACTGGGAAAACTTGGGAATGACTCACGCAGGGGGAGGTGCAGGCCACAGAAGGAATTTGGGAATAGAGAAACAAGAAGGCACAATATACAACAGTGCAAAACAAGACTCATGTAACTTATACACCAAGAAGCAGAGTCCAGGCGGCAGAGAAAATTCACAGGACAGAACAAGAAGAATCAAGGGGCCGGCAATGATCCTGGTAACCCAGTATAACGCAATGCTGCATGGGGGTGGAAGCTCTAAATAGCCAGCCCACGTCTAATCCAGCTGTCCTTGTCCTTCTTGATTGCCATGGAGCAGTCCAACCCCCACAGGTGTCTTAAAGGTACAGTGCTTTCCTAGCCGTCTGACTCTCCTCTTCACACAGGTCCGAGCCATTACAGCCCACTATCAGGGTAAACCTTACGACAAACGTGTCTGGCCCTGTGCAGCAGGAGAAGTAGAAAATCTCCAGCATGTCTTGTTTAACTGTTCCTTTTATGAGAGTCCAAAGACAAGTGTGACTCGGCCCTTTATGCAAAGGGAAGGAATATTTATCCCTTCGAGATAAAATCGTGAGATTATTGTCTTTAGATGATGACGAAGAGATTAAAATGGTAGCAACCTTTACTTTGTTGGCAGCAGAAATACGAATGTATAAAACCAGATTAAGGGTAAGTTGATAGTGGGGGAAGAGCATTGTTTTAGGAGCTATTCTAAAATAGATTTGTATATGTTAGTCGGGTACCTTATAAGTCATCTTTTGTTCAGCTTACTGCCGATTTTGAATGGTTTTGTATCATAAGTTATCCACAACGTGTGGTATATACCATATTGTTTATTTTTTCTTGTTATTTGTATTATTTTAATTGGTTTTATTTGTTTTGTCTGAATGTCGGCCTTGGCGAAAGTTAGTGCCTCAATAAATTCTTCTTCTCTCTCATTACAGCCCATAGGGGGGCTCGAGCCCTGATAGGTAGATTGCCACCAACTTCAATAGTTGGAGGCTCTCACCCTTAGCTTGCATTTACACCCTTTACCGCACTTTATTTATTGATGTGTGAAAAGGTTAGGCCATATGATATACTGGATGCATATTAACCATCTGGAAGTTAAGTCAGAAAGCAGGGTTTAACAATGGTTCTAAATCCATCACACACATTTCTTGTAATGTGTGAAAAGATTAATCGACCTACCAGTTCACCTTCATTGTTGCGGAGGGGATTAGAGGTGATTTCCCCCTCAGGGGATGAATCCCCTACTGCCTGCCTACTGAGGACAATGCATTGTTGACAAGAAAAACAATAAATGCAAGATAATGGGATACCTATTAGTGGCCAAGGCAGTACATATGGTAACTTTTAAACTTTTTAAACTTTTGAAGTGGGGTGGGAACAATTAAAATACACAAATCCAAACTCCTGCAACAAAGAGTACAGGAGGGAGAAGAGTCTCATGGGAATGCAGTCTTAGTCTTTGTATCTCTGTTCCCCATTTGTAAATCTGGGATAAACAATATTTACTAGGGGTGGGAAATCGGAATTGGATTCAATTGCTTTGGATTTAAATCGGATCGGAATCAGAATCTTTTCGTATTTTTCCCCCTATTGACTTCAATGGGAAAACTTTTTCCCATTGAAGTCAATGGGAAACTGAACCTATTAATTTCAATGGGCAATGCAAGGTGTATTGGTTCTTGCGCCAGAATTGTATTAATTGAAAGCAATAAAAATCAGGTGAATTGGATTACTTGATTTCACCATCCTTAATATTTACCCATTTTATCAGGAAGTTGTGGGGTTAATTCCATTAAGGTGACATGTTAGTCCAGGTGCAACTATCACTGAATTCACCTGCTTACCCCAGGGATAAATTTGGCCAGGGGTATAGGTAGGGCTTCAAAATGAGAGTGATGCATTCGCTCCAGGGGAATCGCTTCCTCAACACCAGAGACCTCAATTCTCCTTCCCTCACCCTCCCTCCCTTCAAAGCCACATCTCAGCTGGTTGTTGAGCCTAGATGCTTGTGAGAAGAGTGGTGAGTGAGACAATGCCTCTATCATCCTTCAGCCACCTCTCAGAGTATCTGTTCCCACCAGTTTTCCCTGCAACCGACAAACGAAGTGTTGCTCAGAGTCAAGTATCACACTAAAATGGCCAGTGTAATATTATAGTTCTAAATCCTGGATAATTTAATGGCTCAATTAATCCTCACGTTATTTTGCCTTTGGTCCCATGCAAGAAACATTTTTAGTGTTACATGCATAGCTATGTGGTAAACAAGCTCAGGTGTGCCATGAAAAATTGCTGCAGCACAGGTAGCCTCAGACGGAGGCGTCGCTAGATTGGTGTGGGCCCTGGTGTAGGAGATGGAGAGGACCCTCTCATGCTGCCCCAGTCCCTAGCTCCACACAAGATGCTCATGAATTCTGCATGCATTTGCCCCCCCCCCCCCCCCCCCGGCTTGTGGGCCCTGATGCAGATGCAGCTGCTGCACCTATGATAGCTATGCCCCTGGCCTCAGACAAGAAAAAAAGTTGGAAACCTCTGAGTATACAAATAAAACATGTCATGCAACTCTAAGCATTAACACGCCTTTCCTGCTTTGTATCCTATCTTGTCAATGGTCAGATTTTTTTTTTGTGACAAACATAAAACCAGGGCCAGATCCAAATGAATTCAGACTTTGGGATTGCACAGGGCTCTGTGTGTTGGGAAGGCCCCACAGGAACGGCACAATACATGGAGTCCATGAATAAAGTGGAAATGGCAATATGCATATGAGAAGAATTGGGCCTACAAGCCCTCTTAAATGTGGGGAGGCCAGTGACAATTCAAGAGGGCTTCCTGCCCAACACATTGGACTAACGAATAAGCTAGAAATGACAATGTGCATGTAGCATATGGGCCGGTAACACAAGGATCCCCAGTCCCCAAAGGGGAGATTATGTTTCTTTGAACATCAAGATTAATTACAGTAACATATTCAAGGTGCTGGTTTTAATCTTTAAAGTACTAAACCGCTTGGGCCCCATATGTCTGAAAGACCGCCTCTCCTTCCATGCGGCACTGCGACTCCTGCGGTCAGCTAGGAGTGCCCTCTTGAGTACCACTGGCCAACCTTGTCCGTAAAGGCTCCACGAAGGCATTCTCAGTTGCTGCCCCAGTATTATGGGACTCCCTTCCCCTGGAGGTCCACCAGAGCCCAAGCATATCCCAGAGGTGGTGTAAAACATTTCTGCTTGCCAGAGTATTTGGCAGGCAGGGATAGAGGGTTGGTGGGTGGGTGTGTTTTGGGGGTGAGGGTAGGAATTTTTAGGGGATTTTATTGTATTGTTTTGTATGTTTACTGTTTTTCTTTTTGTTCTTTTAGTTTCATAAACTACCCTGAGCATTTGGGGAAGGGCGAGGTATAAATGTAAATAAATACATAAATAAATAATAAATAAATATTCCTTTTCTAATAGGCAAGTCAGTGTGTCTCCATCAAACACTCCTATGTTAGAAGGGGGCCCATATGACTATTTCAGACAGGGCCCCACTTTCCCTGGATCTGGCCAGGAGTGCAGTTATAATAGAGACAGGGGGTGCAGCTGCACTGCAGTTGCCTCTCCTGCTGCCAGAGTGGGGGTGGGATGCTGACATTCAGCCTTTTGCACCAGAACCCCATACCTCTGGATCTGGCACTGTGTAAAACTGATGCAATTAGAGCCGGCCTTAGAATTTGCGGGGGCCAGGGAGAAGATAAAATGCAGGTTCCCTAGCACGCAGCCTCCTTCCATGATGCTGCCCCATCATGGGTCCTAGAGGTGGTTGTGTTTGGGGCCCTGATGGTGGGGAGTGGGGGCTCCACACTCTGCCCTGATGAAAAGGGGGGGCACTGCGGGAACAGAGAAAATAGTGCCCCAGGCTGGGGCGGCTTGTGGGTTTTGAGTTTGGAGGGGCTGGCGAGCCGGTGGGCGGAGCCAGGAGGATGGTAGGCGGAGCCAGGGGGACGGTAGGCCAGTGGCCTGGCATAATGCAGCAGCAAGGAGTTCCCAGGGTTAGCATCGGATGGAAGAAAACACGATCTACATGCACATCAAGCTTAAAATAAATAATGTATAAACCCAAAACACAGGGAAACACAGAACACACTGGCAAAACACAGCAGCAATGAGTTCCCAGGGTTAACATCAGAAAACACAGTCTACATGCACACAAGCTTAAAATAAATAAAGTATAAACCCAAAAGCACAAAATTTCCAGCATTGTGAAGGGGTGGGAAACAGCCTGGGGGTGTGTGGGGTGGGAAACAGCCTTGGTGGGTGTTGGGTGCCTTGGGGTGTGTGCGGGGTGGGAAACAGCCTGGGAGGGTGCGGGGTGCCTTGGGGATGTGCGGGGTGGGAAACAGCCTGAGGGTGTGTGGGGTGTCTTGGGGGTGTGTGGGGTGGGCCCAAGGCACCCTGCACCCTCCCAAGGCTGTTTCCCACCCCGCACCACCCCCCAGGCTGTTTCCCAGTGGGAAACAACTGGGGGTGGTGGTACGGGGTGGGAAACAGCCTTGGGGTGGGGGATGCAGGAGGAGGATAGGATAAGGAATCTTATTCTTACCTGGTGTTGGGAGCGGAAGTGGCAGTCATGTTCTTCTTTGAGCATGTGAGGCAGGGACCAGCGCGCATGCGCGCTGCTCCCTGCCTCAGGCCCCCGTCCCTCGGCATCTCGCCAGGGCACTTTCAACAAGCGCCCTGGTGAGAGCTTTCCTTGCGCCCATTGAGCACAATGGAAGCCCTAGCTCCTCCCTCCACAGCACATCCTATATGTGCTGGGTAGAGTGGAGCTCAGCCAGGCTGAGCGCTCAGCTGCCCAAACCGCGTTTTCCATTTCAAAATGCGGTTGGGCTTAGCATTTTTGAGCCTTCTGGGACCCACTCCTCTGGAGTGGGTCCCAGAAGTCAACTAACAGCGCTGCAGCAGCCTCTGCCCTGCCTTTGCTTCAGAGCGGAGGCTGCTGCAGCGCTGTTGTCAGTTTTAGTGAAAGTTTCTGCGCTGCAGCAGCCTCCGCTCTGAAGCAAAGGCAAGGCAGAGGGTGCTGCGGCGCTGTGGGAAGCAGCGACGGCGAGGTGTTTTTTTTTTCCCCTTCACGAGCGGCGGCCGCGGCACCTGGCGGGGCGCTTGGGGGGTCAGCGCCCCAAACGCCCTGGGAGGCCAGCCGCACCTGGCCCCAGGTCACCCTGTGGTAAGACTGGCCCTGAATGCAGTACTATATTACTATGGAAGCTAATTTCCACCGGGCTACTTCAGTGATGAAGCTGGGTTAGCAGGTAGTGGGTGCCAATGCAGGTCCTGCAACATGTATTTTTCATAAGTGTCCTGGAAAAATGTGCATATCTAGCAACCCTAGCAGGAAGGTCAATTTCTGATTAACTCAATAAGGAACTAGGGTTTTTCATCCCCCTTCCCCCGCCCCACAAATTTCCCTGCCGCCACCACTATAATAGAAACTTCCTTGCCTTTATCTCTCATTCCTATCATTGTTAGGAAGGTGAGAGCCAATGTTGCATTCAAGTGTGGCTACAACTGGCAACTGCACTGTTTAAAAAAACAACAAAAAACTTCTGGAATTCAGAGTGAAGCAGAATCAAATGCTGTCAGGGGTTTTGGAGCAAATCCAGCTCTCTCTGAATGCTGAGCTGCTTTTGCTTGAGCTTAATATTATTACCAATGTGAGGGTCAGAATTAAATTACATGACAAGAGTGTGCCAGAGGGAGTGTTCAAATTTAATTAAATATCCTGTCATGGTTATATTACTATGTTTGCTTTTGTTTCACTTTATGAATACCATATCTGCTCACATAAAACATGCTGCAGAATGTTCCAATGTGCAGTAGCACTATAACATGATGCAGGACCAGTTTCTTGAGCTGGTGTAAATCACGGTTGCCCAACTGGCATCCATGGAGCAACATCAGTTTACAGGGATGGGAATACCTGAAAAATGGCCATTTCAGATTAATCCGAAATTTCGGGTTTTTTTCCGGTATCGGTTCTATCGGATCTTTTGCATTGATTTTTGTATCAGATTTTTAACACTGCGGTTTGTCCCCCATTGAAAAACCACAATGTTAAAAATCTGATACGAACATCAATGCAAAAGATCTGATAGAACCGATACCAAAAAAGAACCGAAATACATGAGAACCGAAACCAAAAGTAACTGAAACTGAAATTTTGCCCAGAGTCCCAACCCTACCAGTTTATATCAATTGAGAATCAGGCCTCCCATAATTTAGAGCATTACTGTAGACTATTGTAGTATTTTTACCAGGGAATGAGAGCAACCAGCAATACAGGCTTTTCACATTCAAGCTGCAAGTCTGCAACATGATCTGCATCTGGAATAACTATCCAGTTCCCAGCTGCTATCTAAGAATGTTGTAGTATTAAGGACTCATCCCATCCCACACACACTAACCATTGGCTTAATGCTCATGTCTGTGAACATGGACCATCCCACAAGGCTCCCTAAATCAGCAGGTTGTCTACACTGGGGATAGTCAAGATAAAAATTCTTTGTAAAAGGTGGTTGAATGTTCACCCAAACAAAAGGAGTAAGTTGCTAAATCAGATTCCTCTTCTTGCCACATACACTTCTTGGTCCTACTCTGCTGGTTCCCCTCTTTGGGAGCTGGACATGCAGGGCTTTGCCTAACAGTAAAACCACCCAGTGCAAGAAATACATTAGAAAATTATAAGCTAATTGGAACATAGCTAAAATAATCAATATGGCAAAGGTCTCTGAAAAGATACGTACTTACAATTGCAATATCCATCACTGAAGAAGCAGGACATAATTCTGAAGGAACAAGTTTAATCACCTTAAACGTAAAGACTTTGCGCTCTTTCACATATGCATTTACCAATTACTGATCAGAAATTAAACTCGCCAGACCATTGCATTGCTTTGCTCCCTCTTGGGTTTGCTTTTGCTACTTGTTAATTCTCCTTGTTATCAGTCCTCTTTCCCTATTCCCCCAATTCTCTTTCATGGGTATTGGAATTGTTCCTTTCCTCTCACTGAGGGATTATCACAAAGCAGCTCCTACTTATTGCCAGAAGTGACGCTGTGAGAGATTATTATTATTATTATTATTATTATTTATTTACAGAGCACCAGCAATAGGCCTGGTGCTGAACAGTCCCTGTGCGGAGGGACTTACAAATTGAAGATGCACAAGGGACAGGATTGCAGTCTCACAGCTGCAGCAACAGCAGAAATTCTGTCAGAAGAGAAACTGAGGGATGTACCAATTCTGTCTGTCCCATGCACTGTCTTATGTACTGTCCCCTCAGGTGTAACACCTAAGCAACATACAGTCTTTAATCTCACATCATCTCACTGAGGTAAGGGGAGTCCTCTTATGGCCATTTCATAGCTGGGGAACCAAGGCACAGAAAGATGTAGTCAATAGGGAACTGAAGCCAGGTCTCCCAAACTAGACCTCTAACAATTGGACCATGATTCCTCATTAGTCAGTGCCAGTCATCAGGAGTAACCTCCAAGAAGATTCTGGTGAAAAATGAAAGGTGATTGTTATGGTGGAAAATTCCAGGGGAGGGAACCATCTGCCCGCCACTGGAGAAAATATCGATAGGCCATGGAACTAATCTGGTTTCTTACCCCGCACCAGTTGAGGTGAATTTGATCCAATGGGTGTAAGTCAAAGCCCAAATCCTGATGCTTATTTCTGACATAACAGTATATTTAGAGGTACCACTGTTGTTGGCTCATTCGTGTTTTTTCTCGTTCCTCCTTATTGTGGCTGCTTCTATGAGCTGCAGCACCAAGATATAGCTGGATTGCTAATGTGATGATATCAGGTGATTGCTGGGACTATCAATGACATTAAGTGCTTCAAAATAAATGATGCACCACTCCATAGGAAGATTTAACCTAAAGGATGATGTTGCTAAGGTTAATGGACCAATCATTTGTCTCTCACATCTAGGGTCTCCATTGAAGCCCAGTTTACATTTGAAGGTTGCAAAATTACATGAATATATAATTCCAGGGCCTAACTGAATTGAGTTGTGTTGTAGCTTCACCCAAGTTTGTAGAGCTATTATATATTTCAAAAAAGAATCTAACTTACAATAGGTGCTGGTGCTTCAAAAGGGATGGAGAGATGGTATATTTATTTATTTAGTCACATTCCTTTGCCACCCTTCCTGCAGAGACTCAGAGCAGCTTACAATAATAAAACACAGGAATAAAAAGCCATTAAAATCAATAAAAATCTCCTTAATGCCCCTCCCAACCCATAAAGTTTTGTCTTTTAAATCATCATAGGATGGGTGTAGCAAATGGTCGTAAGTGGCTGCAGAACCGTGTCCAAGGTTCAAGGAGAAAAGGCTTCAGGTCATGGGCTTCTTGAGTCTGGAGTAGGTGGCAGACTTCCACGAAAAAGGCTGGCAGGCAGGGGAAGGAGAGAGAACCCTGCTTGAAGGAGCCGAACCAGAGGCTAGGATCCCAGGGAAGGAGACTTGCTCAGAAAAGAACTAATAGAAGTGAATAGGGATGCATGAAGGCGGTTTGGCCATTCAGTGTTCGGCCCGAACTCGGCCTGTTTGGACAGCTGAACTGAATGGCCGAACCGAACATGGAAGCATCCAAACAGTTCGGCTGTGTTCGGATGAGTTCAGGCGGGAAAAATGTGACTGGCAGGCCCAGGGAGTGGGGGGGGGGGCAGCTGAGGAGCAGACTTCACTGAATCCTTCCCTCCTCCCTTTATATATTTCATCCCTGATTCCCTTCCCCTGTTTTTGGATTTATTTAGAGTAGCATTAGATTGATTTGGTTTCATTTTTAGTTTTGTACCCCTCCCTGTGTTGTTCGTTGTGAGCTGTCTGTGTCCCCCACTCCACATCCCTGTGTGGATGGATGGATAGATAGATAGATAGATAGATAGATAGATAGATAGATGTAGGAGTTCGCTTAGTTATATAGATATAGTGTGTAGTGATTCAGTTTTAATATTTTATAGTGTGTTTGTAGGACTAGGCCTTTGTAGATATTAGATAATATTCCATTTAGTTCCATAGGTTTTAGAATAGTTAATAGCAGTTAGAGTTAGTGTAGATATATATAATAATAGATTACAAATTTGAATAAATTTTTTAAAATGTATAAAATCTTCGTGTGAATTCTTTGGGTGGGAGAAATAGAGAAGGAAATCAGGAGAGGCCGTCTGCTGCCCATAAGGCGGGCAATGGGACACGTGGCAGACATGGCAGGGGCCGTGCCAACGGAGGGGCAGCAGGCATCAGCAGCAGCCTGAGTCCATCACCACGCCCCAAACTGCACAGGCCTGATTTTGGCAGTCGGGTTTCAGAGGCTCCCAGAAGTGGCACTAGCCAGGGTGTGGTTCGGCACCGCCTCCTGCCAGCGTCCTCCACTGCCACGCAGGGCACTGGAAGGCCTGCAGTGCAGGAGGCTGCGGCTGTCTCTGCTGCAGCCGCAGGAGCAGGTGCTTCAGGATCGGATGTTCCTCAAGGGACACCAACGTCCCCCATTGCTGAGGTGATCCCCAGGGGTCCAAGGCTGGTGGATCCCACCCCGGCTGCTAGAGGCAGGACCCAATCCCCAAGCAATAGCAGCAGGGAGAGGAAGAGCAGCAGCAGTTATAGGGGGCACAGGGAGAGTGGCAGCAGCACGGTGACGAACAGCGGGGCATCACCCGGGTTCGATGGGGTGGAATGGGAGATCCTGGCTCATACGGTCTTCATCCTCAGACCATTCCTGGCTGTGACGGAGACCATCAGCTCCTCCATGACCACAATCAGTCAGGTGACCCCTCTGGTCCAGAGTCTCATCAGGAGGCTGGAGGAGATTCTCCAGGGGTGGGATTGTGGCTCTCAGGACAGGAAGCTGGCAGATGAGGCGGCTGACCTGGTGCGACAGCTGAAGGCAGGGCTGAAGGCACGCTTTGATGAGCTCCTGAAGCGGGCGGAATACATGTTGGCAACCATGCTGGACCCCAGGGTCAAGGGCAGCGTGGGACGCCAGACAGCGTTCTGTGGGCACTGGAAGGGTGACCTGATGGAGAGGGTCCAGCAGGCAGAGCGGCTCTGGAGAGTGTACGGCAGCAGCAGCAGGATGCCCCTGGGGATGGTGGGAGTGGGAGCAGCCACCCCTTTCAGCCGGCGGGGTCTATCCCTGCCCCCAGCCCTAGCAGCAGCACCAGCAGCAGGCTCAGAAGCAGCAGCACCCCTATTGCCAGCAGCAGCTGCTCCTATGTGCAGACCACTCTGGGGAGCATGGGGTCGTGCACAGCAGGGCAAGCAGTGTGGCTGAGGGCAGTGGTGGAGGTGGTGCCCAGGCAGAGTTACCAGAGAAAGTGTGATAGCGCCTCAGCAGCAGCGGAGAGCTACCTGGAGGAGAAGCCATGCATCGAACCCAGCAGCGATCCCTTGGCCTACTGGGCTGGCAAGACCAACGTGTGACTGGCCCTGTCCAAAGTAGCCAAAGGTCTCTTGTCCTGCCCACCAACAAGTGTCCCCAGCGAGCGGGTGTTCTCCATGGCGGGGGACATTTGCTCGCCGCACCGCCTGAGACTGGGGGCCAAGTTGGTAGAGCAGTTGCTGTTGATTAAGGTGAACCTTCCGCTGCTGGGATTCCCTGAGCTGTCCCTGGACATGGATTGATGGTGCAGTGGCACATGCCATCCCATGCCAGGGGCAGTCTTGGGATGGGGCTCCTCCTTAATCTGGGCTGCTACTTTCTCTCTCTCTCTCACTAGATGACCTCGCCTGGCCTATCTGACTGACCTCATGATGCAGGGTGGCATTGGGAAGCTGTAAGCCTGCCAGACAGCCTCTGGCTAGATGATTTTGGCCCACCTATCTGACTAGCTCTCTCTCTCTCACGTTGCACAGTCTTCGCCAGCCTATCTGAGTGCCCTGGCAAGGTCCCAGCCTGCCTTCCCTACTGTGTCTCATGCCACGCTGCCTGTCTGCCCACCCGCCCGCCCAGGTGGTTTAGATCAAAGCCTGCCTCAGTCTGCCTTCTGCTCATGCTACGCTGCCTGTCTGCCCGTCCAGGTGCCCTAGATCTAAGCCTGCCTTCTGCTCATGCCATGTTGCCTGTCTGCCTGCCCGCCCAGGTGGCCTAGATCAAAGCCTGCATCAGTCTGCCTGCCCATGCTCATGCCATGCTGCCTGCCTGCCTGCCCGCC
>QEPC01006051.1:1379189-1434548 GCA_003113815.1 Sphenodon punctatus | reverse complement strand
TTCCCCGGAAGGCCTAGAGCGTCTCTGACGCTGGCAGCCACAGCCGGCGCTAAGGCCGCCGGACCGCCCGCCGCCGCTGGAGCTCCACAAGGTAAGCGCAAGCTATGCACTTTAGTAGGGGTGATCCCTGGGGGGTGGGGGGGTGTTGAACACTAGGAGCTTGTGCAGGATTTGTTCAGGAAGGGGGAGCCAGTGAAGAGAGGGGAGGAGGGGTTGCACGTGGTCGAAGTGATGGGCGAGGTGGATGACCCTGGCAGCAGAGTTTTGGACAGAGATAAGGAGAGAAAGGTGAGAGCGGGGGAGGCCAGTGAGAAGGAGGTTACAGTAATCGAGGCGAGAGATGACCAGGGCATGAACAATGGGAGACAGAAAGAAAAGGGTGAATCTTAGCAATGTTATGGAGGGAGAAACGACAGGATTTGGCAACTGAGTCGATGTAGGGTTTAAAAGAAAGGGGTGAGTCAAAGATGAAGCATAAGCTACGGGAAGGATGGTAACCCCATCAATGAGGATCGACAGGGAAGAGGGAGAGGAAGGATGAGGGGGGGAAGATAAGAAGTTCACTTTCAGCCATGTTGAGTTTGAGTTGACGTTGAGACATCCAGGTAGAGATGTCAGAGAGACAGCTGGTGAGGCGAGCTTGAATAGATGGAGAAAGAGAGGGAGTAGAAAGCTAGAGTTGAGTGTCATCAGCATAGAGGTGATATTGGAGGCCATGGGAGGCAATGAGTTTGCCTAAGGACAGGGTATAGACAGAGAAGAGGAGAGGGCCAAGGACAGAGCCTTGGGGAACACGAACTGAGGCTGTTTTAAGACATGCGCGGTGGCACCCGCGCTTGTTTTCCCAAAGAGCCGGCAGCCCGATTTACACGTGACTCCGCCGCCGAATATGCGCATGCGCAGGTGATGTGCATCCATTTCCGGCCGCGAACTGACCGGGTCGGTGATCGAGGCCTGTCATACGTGGCTGGAAATGGATGCGCATCGCTCGTGCATGCGCGTATTCGGCGGCGGAGTAATGTGTAAATCGGAATGCCAGCTCTTTGGGAAAACAAGCGCAGGCGCCGCTGCGCATCTAAAAATGGCCTGAGAGTGGAAGGGAGGAGGAGGTGGAGTTGGCAAGAGACAAATTGAAGGAGCGGTCAGAAAGGTAGGAGGACAACCAGTCAAGGATGGAGCCACGGAAGTCAAGGGAGTGAAATGAGTCCAGCAAGAGTGAGTGGTCAACAGTATCGAAGGCAACAGAGAGGTCAAGGAGGACAAGAATGGAATAGAGGCGATTAGATTTAGCCACAAGAAGATCGTTGGTGATCTTAGCGAGAGCAATTTCAGTAGAGTGAAGGGGGCGGAAGCCAGATTGGAGGAGGTGAAGGGAGCAGTTGGTGGAGAGAAAGTCAAGGCAGCTAACCTCACTAAAGAAGAATCCCTGCTAACAGATTAGGACTTTTCACCTTGGCAGTGGTCACTCACATACATGTAACCTAATGGTCAGTGTGTTTTATGTATTTGCCTTTGAGAACCTGTTACAGCCTCAGAAACACAGCTTGACTCAACTGTTTGAACTCATATATTTGCTCCTAGCTGCCCTAGTATGAGTCATCACATACGCGCTAGCTGAGTTATTCCAGTATTTTCAGCATACTCTCACATAATGCCCTAAGTGCATCTGGGACTAGTATGGAGACTATTCATTATGTTATAAGGTGTCTGAGGCAGGGTTTTTGCCTTCTGCTGTAGGGTCCAGTGCGGATGCAATCAGAAACCATATAGCAAATGTTATACATTCTGGATTATTTTGACAACTTCCAGTTCCAAGTAAAAATAACATAAATTCATCCTTTCTCTTCACAGATAACCTGTGAAATCCCAGATCAGCAACCCTTTGCAGTTCTTTCATTCAGTCCTGCATCTGTGGAGCTTCACCAGATGCTTCTTCTGCAGAGAAGACTGGACAATAATTCTCCAGGAAACATCATACTTAAAATGCAACCAGTTTTGTAAAAGTTGTATGAAACTCCTTGCAGACCATTTACTGGCATGTCCAAACATTAGACAATAGTAGTCCAACAGAAACGTCTCTGAGAAGAACTGAGAAGATGCTGAAAACAGTAATATACTGGAGCTCTCCTTGGTGATTTTTAAAACGGGCTGCAGCTGGAGGGGGCAGTTCATGGGCACGTTGCTTTGAGGGGGGGGCGGGTGCACACGGATACACACTAATACACACCAATCCCCCCACCCCCCAGCATCCCCATGCATGGAGCAACCAGTGTTGTCGACAGCTGCTCCGTGGGTTGGAATGTGGGGCGATGCATGGGTTGCAGGAACATGTACACACACACACACACACTTATAAGGGTTGCTCCCCCACGTGGATGATGGGTATTCATGAGAGGGAGCAGCTCATGTAAAAAAGGGCAGAAGGCTTCATCCTTTATTACCATAAGAACAAATGCATTTACTGTAAAATTCACTTTTGTTTATGATGTGTTTTGACTTGTTAAATAGTACAATATATAGTAAAAATATACCTTGTGACAGATCTTTGTCCTTGATTTACTTTTACCATGCCATCAAATTTAGCAGGAATGTGCAAGATGTAAGTCAAGGTAGCAAGACTGTAGGAACAACAGAGAAGCAACTAAAATCCATTTGAATTCTGCATAATAAGGAATAAATGCATAGCACCACTGCAAGGGTGTCCGAGTTCAGAAATGCAAGAATGGGAGAATATAAGAAATTTAGGGAGTCATGGGGAAATATGAAATACCACCATACTAAAAGGATGTTAAATCCCAAGATAAGTAAGAGGAAAAGCCTGCAGTTCTTCTGGGAAGGAATGCAATAAATAAGGAAATCAATGTGGATTCATGAAGAACTGCTCAAAAATCTGAGGTTGATGAAATATTGCACTGGCAATGAAACTGAGGGAGGCAACCAAACGGAGTCAGTCAGTTAAGACTTGCAGAGAAAATGTAAGGGCAGCAGAAAAAGCAGAGTGAGTTAGACAAAGGGGTTAAGAGGAATATGAGATGCTTTCGCGAATATATCAAGAGAAAGGAAATACTGGGGAGACTCCAGGCCCATTAATAAATAAGGAAGAGAAAGAAATTAATGGCTGAGAGACAGAGCTCCTTTGTTAAATCTGTCCTAGAAATGAAAAATATATAAACGAAGGTTGAATAATTAGTAATGAAGGAAGATGCTGTTAAAATTATTGTTGATGGAGGGGCAGGTGATGGGACACTGGGAAAATGTGAACCAAGACAGATCGGCCAACTTATCCAACAAATTTAATAAACCTTTGGTAAATATATATTCCCCTCCCTCCACAAAAAATACTGGACAGCTAAATAGGTACTAAAAGACTGGAGAAAAGAAGGGGAAATTCTGTTTTTTCTTTTCAAAAAGAAAAGAACAGTTTGGGTAATTACCAAACTATGGTCTAGATCTTGGGCTCCATTAGAGCTGCCATATTGTCTAGGTTCATTAATCATGAGTCAGAGACCTCCAGAAATCAAGAGATTGGCTTAAAACCATAAGATTTAAAAATAATAATTTAGGGATTTTTAAATTTACTTTCTGGTGTTTGAGCCTTTTAGGTAGTGATTCCCAAACTCTTTGTCTATGTGGCCCCATTTTGAGACTTAAATATAATCCCTTGACCCCACAGCAACAAAGACATATGCATTAAATCAAACGTCAATCAGGTTTGTGAGACCATGAGCAGATGGTGTGACTCCAATCAAGCTCTAATCCTGAGTCTGGGAATCTCTGCTTTTGGGTTTACATTGGAGGGCTCTCGTAAGGGGACATAAACTTTGTTTTTCAAATGAAATCTGCAATTTTTATTTACTAACACGACTGCAGGAGCTGCGCTTTAAGAACAAAAGAGCAAATATTCTAAGACATGTTTGAGCTTGTCAAGGGATGGTAACACTGGCTTAGCTACATTTATTGCACTCGGAGTGGGTGGTGTACATGTAGCTTCAAGCTACCATTCTAACTTGCTTGAAACCAGTAGCCATACTGCTTCTGGGCTGGTTCCCAGTACATCCCACATGGCAGATGTCTACACCTGGTTGCCTCTATCTTGTTTACCTCCCCACGTTGCCCCTACACTGATGAAGTGTTCTTCCTTAAAGCAAGAATCCTCAGCTTGCCAGTATACAGTCATTAAGCAACCTTAATATGAGAGAGGATTGGGCTTTATGTGGGGTAGTAAACTAATATGACCACTAGAAACATAAAGCCCTAATCTACAACAAAAAAATTCCTATTGACTTAAAGGGGAAAGACACGAACTCCAAGAACTGAGGTTCTCAAACTGTGGGACCACACCATCCGCAGACAAAGGGTATTTTCAGACGTTACAAGATCACGCTCAACCACAGTCAATTCCCATATGGGGAGCGTGAACTCGGTATGTCTGGTAAGTGTTACGCCAGATATTCACCCCGTGAATCATGGGGTGGAATCAGATTTACCACGCTTCCGGCCCTCCTCGCTGGAGGAGGGTAAATCTGGAAGCGTGGTAAATCTGATTCCACCCTGTGATTCACGGGGGTGACCACTCGGCATAACACTGACCAGACGTGACGTTGATACGCTCAACCATGGGGAAATCCCCATGGTTGAGCGTGTCAACGTCACGTCTGGCCGCTGACGTGCTCGCCGCTGATTCCAGGCCGTGGTCAATTTCCTGGGGCGGGCGGGTGCAGTGGCGGATTGGCCACAGCGCCCACCCATCTCTGGGAGGACGGGCTGCTGGGGGAGTGCTGGGGGGCGGAGCTGTGCAGCCGTGCATTGCGCTGCGCGGCCCCACCGCCTCCCCAGATTCCCCAGGATCAGCCACCGCATCTGTTAGCCCGTGATGCGGTGGCCCCGGCGGGGAATCAAAGAGTTGTTTCCGTGCCGGGGCCAATTAATTAATTAACTAACCAACCACAATTGCCCATTTTTGGACAGTTGTGGATTAATCCGAATCTGGAATGCCCATTCCTAGTAACGATCCTAAATTATAGTCGATACACTTTGCATTGTCTTTGTTGCTTTCTGCGTTCAAGGCAAGGGAGTAGCTATAAGAGGTGCAGCTGCACCAGGGCCCACAAGCCTGGGAGCCCCACATGCATGTAGAGTGCGTATGCACACTGGAGTGGAGTGCCCCAACAGGGGGCCCATTCCATCTTCTGTGCCAGGGCACATTCCTACCTAGCTACCCCCCTTGGTCAAGGGGTTAGATCTCAAGATGGAGTCATACTGGCAAATATTTTGGAAGCCATTGTCCTAGATACCAGTGAAGCCATGAGTAGGAAGCAGCATGGCTTTATGAAGCAGACTAGACATACTGACAAACTCAACTGATTTTTTCCTGACAAAATACGATTTAATAATTGGATAAAGAGTAATGACGGTTTCTGATGCACAACTAGGAAATAAAGCTGGGTGGCTTTTGTTGTTGTTGAGATAGAAGTAGCTGCTTAACTGAGTCAGACCAATGATCTCCATCTTAGCCCAGTATTGTCACAACCTGACATGGCAGCAGGGTATCAAATCTGGCTCTCCAGGGTCTCTGGCAGGGGCTTCACCCAGGTGTGCTACCTAAGACTCTCCAGGATCCCTGACACAGGCCTCACCCAGGCGTGCTATCTGAGATTCTGAATCAGAGATGCTGAGGATTGAACTTGGGACCTCATACATGCAAAGCATGTGCTCTACCACCTGAGCCACGGCCCACCCCCATAGCCCCTCCCAAAAAACAATGGCCCTTTACCCTCCCACGCAACAGCAGCACCACAGAGAATTTGAACTCAGGACCTCCGGCTCCCTAAGCAAGTGTCATACCTCTAGACCAAGAGGCCTTGCTTGGAAGGGTTAAGACAGAAAATTACTGTGCCTATTTCACCAGCACCAGCTGGCTGCTAGGCTATGCTCTGATGGTGTAGTATGAATATGGATCCATCAAAATATCCTCAGATTATGTAGAATTCTGGGACAAATAAAACTGAAATAGGAGTACAGATTTATAATTATATCTGTGAAAACCAAAAGCTTCCATTCAAATAGCAATATGTATTGCTCATTAAAAACTGAATTCTACAATAGCAATTCTAACCACTCCGCTGCAGCAACACAGCCAGGATGGGACGGGAAGTCGTGGCAGACATGGTCCGGACCAGATCGGGCTATTCACCACGCATTCCCACAGCTGGGTTGCTGGGGAGAGCGGGGACACGCAGGAATGTGCAGTAGGTCCTGCCTCTGTGCTGTGTTCAGTGTTCTCCCCTGCCAGGACAGGCAGCCATTGCAGCCAATGACACAGTTCGGGCCAGGCCACACCACACATAATAGCTCACTGTGGCCCGCTTTGCCCCAATTGGGCAGAGGCTAGCCCGGGCTGTGACCTGGAGCTAATCCAGGGTCAGAACCTGGGCTAGCCTCCAACACGGGCCGGGGCAATCCCAGTCCAAGATCTGGCAGGCCCTCAACAGACGTGCTGGTGGCTCACAGTCCAATGAGTGAAAATGCGGGTCACAGCGGGCCACTATCTTGTCCATTTTTACTCATTGTAACAAGGCACAGTCCTCAGGGGTAGGACCTTGCAGGATCTGCACCCCAATTCAGCCTATGCAGGAGGATCATCTTCTATCCAAAATGTCCTTTATTTACGATGTTCCATACCTGTCACCAGTCCAATACATACAGAGTCTCTGGGTACCGTGTTAACGCAGGCCCCTGCCCAGGCACAATCCCTCCTGGAACCAACTCTCTATAGATTGCCCAAACTGACCTCCGGCCAGCTGGCTCTCAAGGTAAGTCTTGGGTAAGTCCAACCCCTATAGCCTTTAGGTACCTGCTCACCTAGGCCCCTCCTGGCCAGGGGCACAATCCCTCCTGAAGCAAAGTTCCTTCAAGGACAGCCCTGGCTGCAGGCCTTGTGAGGCAGAGCTCTCCCTGGCTCCTGCCTCTCCCTAGCAGTCACTTGGATTGAGCTCAACTCAGCCTTTATAGGCCTTAGGGCTGGCCTAGCCATGCCCAGTCCAGCTAGCCCCACTTAGCCACTTGGCTCCAGTGGGTTACACAGTGTGCTCAGCTGTAGCCAGTGCCACTGAGTTGCCCCTTTAACAGAATCCAGCTTGGCCTTCTTAAAGGGCCAGCCCTTGGCCAGAGTGCTGCTCACTCCTTGGGGCTGCATCCCTACAGGAACTTACCCCAGATCCAGGGGTCTGGTCCTGCAGGCACCTAGTGACCATGTCACACTCTTGTTTTCTATTAAGCAATGTTTTGATTAAGTCTCTCTCTATATAGTCTTCTTCCCCATTGTCTAGTGGGGCCAATCCTAACCCCTGCGTGTGGTGTGCTTGCCATGCACACACACAACCCCCCACGGACCTTGCACACAGCCACACTATGGCACGCACAGACCCCATGTGCAAATTGTACACAGTGCATGCATAAGTTGCATTCACGGGAGTTTAGGTTCAGCCCCACATTCTCCAATTACTCACTAAGGGGGCAATTCCCTGGAGCCATAGGTAAGAACTCTAATTGATGTCTATGGGAGTTTTGGCTGTGTAAGAACTTCAGGTGTGAACCATAGGACAAAAAACCACACACTTTATACATATAAAAATGGAAGTACATATATATGTTACCACTTCTGTTTCCTTCAAGATAGGTTCCATTTCTAGTTGGGCTGGACATCTGATGCCTCAAGCCAGTAGATGTTCCCCCGGAGGCCATCTGACCGGAACGATGGTTACAAGAGGAAGAGGAGCCTCCGCCATGGCGTCCATCTCCAGAACTCTGTCTCATGGTGGAATACATAGAACCCATGCAATTAAAGGCAGAATCTGAGGGGTCAACACTGTAGCGTTTCATGTTGATAGGATCAACCAGGTAGTCCTCAGGTATGGCTGTTTCTGCTCGGTGGAAAGAGAAATATAGGTCAGTAAAATGCAATCATTTCTATTCAGTCGTAAGTCTGTTTTAAAAGTTTTTTTAAAAAGTTTAATTCATTTTTCAGCATCATACACCAACAAATGGGATCCATTGACAAAAGGCTTCCAAGATGTCCCTGTGCTGGACCTTCAGCACAAGTATATTCAAAAGTATGCTGCCATGAACTTCAGAGTTAGCTTCCACTGCCACTTCGTTATAGAATGCTGATTGTCTTTTCATAAAGCCCCATAGGTACAATAGGCAGTGGGCAAAATTAATTTCAGGGAAAACATTACCAGACTTCTGGCACTAAATTAATCCAGTGCAACCTCTCATATCTGGACTCCTTGGGGAAACAAACAAGCTATTTATCTGGATATGAGAGGTTTCACTGGGAGGTGGGTGGGAGTTCAGTACCCAGTACCTATGAGTTGTTGGGGGCTGACAGCACCCGGCCCATCACTCTTCAGCTCTACTTATTTGGGGATGTTTTATGTCCCTGCCCTTGAACCCACCAAAGGAGGAGTGTGTCCAGAGCAGAGAAGAGTCTCTGATTAGAGAGGCTATGTTGTAATAATAGTAACTCCATTGAAGTCAATAGTGTTAAAAGAGATATGAATTTTACCCAATACAACTCAGCCATATTCTGAAAAACTTTGTATGCATATATTCAAGGAGCATTTAGCATTAGACTTTAAAGGAGCATAGGAGGAGAATGCTCCTGTTGGGCTCATGTCTCATTTGCCTAATGGTAACTGAGCCTGTAGGATTATGTGGTGATCATTCCTTTATTCACTTGCACTTCTAGTATGAAGGTCAGAAGGAAGAGGAGGACAATGGGATATACAATTTATTGGTTAAAGCCACCTGCCAGCCAACAGAGAAAAGTAAAAGGTAATAAACCAAAATGGTCTAGCTGCAATTACAAAAATTAATCAGGATATACAATTGGCTCCAGACACACACATCAGGTGCAGTATTCCACAGGGGAAAGAAAGCCTTGATGATTCACGAGAGCTCTGAAGTCTGATTATCACCAGAGATATATTATTGTTGAACTCTCCAAGCATAATTTAGGTGCAAACCTGGATGTGAGCACCACAGATGCTTACAAACGTTTGGTCTCTGTGTCCCTTTACCAGGTATATAATTGCTGCTTTCTGAATCAATAGCGATCCAAACTCCAATGCAGCATCCTTAGTTCTCACTTCTCGTGTAGTCATCAGTTTATTTTCTTATTTATACTTCCCTACCACAGCTCTACATACATTCCAGTGGCAGAGCAAGGCTGTGGTTGGCCCAGGCTTATGTCCCAGTTAGGGCACCCCTATTAATTATTATTATTATTAACAACAAACATTTATATAGCGCCAGCAGTGTACCTGGCACTTTACAAAGTAATAAAATAGACACAGTCCCTGCCCCAAGGGCTTACAATCTGAGAGACAGGAGCTGGGGGAGAGACTTAGGAAGGGGAACAGAGGGAGAGACAAGGGGTCTAACATTCATGAAGATGCGAGGTCTCAAGTGCACGTACTTGGCTTGGTTACGATGAGAATGACAGCAGGCAGGTCCATGTTGCAAGGATAAGGGTAAACCGATCGTAGGTATAGGAATAGTGGCTCAGCAGGATAAAGAGTCAGACAGAGCAGAGCGAAAGAGGTGAGTTTTAAGGAGAGATTTGAAGGTATGAAGGGAGGGGGCAAGGCGGATGTGGACAGGGAGGGAGTTCCAGGCATGGGGGGCAGCAAGTGAGAAGGGACGAAGGCGCTTAGGGGAGCAGGGAAGGCGTGGAAGGGTGAGAGAAGGGACAGAGGAGGAGCGAAGTGCACGGGCTGGAGTATGGAGGGCGATAAGTGCAGAGAGGTAGGGGGGAGCAAGGTTGTGAAGAGCTTTATAGGTGAAGACTAGGAGCTTGTGCAGGATTCGTTCAGGAAGGGGAAGCCAGTGAAGCGAAGAGAGGAGGGGCTGCACATGGTCGAAGCGACTGGCGAGGTAGATGACCCTGGCAGCAGAGTTTTGGACAGAGATGAGGGGAGAAAGGTGAGACCGGGGAAGGCCAGTGAGAAGGAGGTTACAGTAATCGAGGCGAGAGATGACCAGAGCATGAACAAGAGTTTTGGCAGACGAGACAGAGAGAAAAGGGCGAATCTTAGCAATGTTATGGAGGGAGAAGCGACAGGATTTAGCAACAGAGTCAATGTAGGGTTTAAAAGAAAGGGCTGAGTCAAAGATGAAGCCTAGGCTACGGGCTTGGGGGACAGGCAAGATGGTGACTCCATCAATAGTTATTGACAGTGAGGAAGGAGAGGAAGGATGAGGGGGGAAGATAAGGAGTTCAGTTTTAGCCATGCTGAGTTTGAACCCCTATCTAAGTCGCAGCCCTCCAAAGGGAGCTCCCAGTCAGCCTCTGCAAAGGTGATGGTGCCCCCCCGGCTCCCAGCAAACCCACTCCAGAGTGGTAACCCCACAAGGTCTACCTGTGCCCACTCTGAAAACTTCCTTCTTGATGGGGCCCTTTACAAGTGGCCTGAACAGTGAACACCACTAAGAAATTTTCAGAATGGGCAGGGGACAGCGTACTGGCCCCACTCCCTTCCCCACCCACTCTGAAAATTTCCTAGTGGTGCTCAGGCCAGTTGGAAAGCCCCTCCCTGCCCAGATCCATGGCCCAGGATCAGCTGAGTCCCCTCACTCCATGGTAGCTGCACCCCTGACAGGAATGGTCTCTAATGACTGAGGATTATACCCCAGCTTTCTAAAGTAAAAGGCCACGATCTACAAACCACTCTAGAGGTGGTCACAGCCTTGGCAGTGTATTGCTGCATTAGTTGCACTGTGGTCACTGTACAGAAGTAAATTATTTGAAATATAATCAGGGACCCGTGTTCAATGCATCAAAAAATCCAGTGAAGCCACATTCTGCAAATTCACAGCGAGCATTAACATTTGTATAATTAACTTGATTTGCATAATTATGCAACAATTTATACATGCAAATTTGCTTACCAGCATGCTTTTCATCAGATTTGAAATAGAATCACAACTTCATTAATCAAACACCACTCAAATCCTCTGGAATTTCAGCACCCAAGAACTCCCACTTCATGTTAAAGCCCCAAACCTCCCTCACCAAAACATAGGGCCCTCACTCACACACACACACACACACACACACACACACCTTCATCTCCCAGGGGCCTATTCACCCTCAGGGGTCGTGGTCGCACCTCCCTGACCGACAGCAGCTGCAGCAGCAACAGCTTTAGTTTGGGGTCAGGCATGAAGTTTATGCCTGAGCCAGGATTTAGAGATCGTGTAGACAGACACTATAGCTGCCACTGCAGTTTCACTGCAATTTCTGCATGGCACTTCGAGGATTGGCTGATTTGGCAAAAGTTACTGCAAATTGCAGCAACACAGTCAACACAGGTCCCTGAATATAATGTAGCAGAGCAATGTAAGTGTGAAATAAGGATGGGTCCTCCCACTAAAGGAGAGGGAAGGAGATGCAAATCTAGCTTAACATCCCCTTGCCTACAAGTCCATCTTCGGGGATTTTCAGGCATGAAAATGGTTTAATCTACTTTAGTGCGGATTAACCCGGATGCCACCATCACGTCTGAATGCGCCCACCAGATGTTAGCATGGTCTGGCTCCTGACTGTGGTGGGGTCTAGCCCGGGCTGTGACTCAGCAAAATCCCCAAGTCACAGCCCGGGCTAAGCTCCACCATGGTTGGGAGCTAGCCACTGAACCTGGAGTAAAGCAGGCTATCACGTCTGGTAGCCCACTGTACTTACCATGGTCTGGAGTGGCGGGGGAAGCTGGGCACCATGGCAGCTGTCATTGACCACCATGACCACCCATCAGACAGGGGCGGGGTTGGGCAGACTCACATCTGTGCATCTCCATGCCCCTTCCCAACTCCAGCCGCCGTAACGTTTATTCAGCGGCCAGGCCAAGTCCTGGCCGGAGTGACAGATCCCGCCACTGCCCGGATCAGTCCGTGGTGACAGCGGGAGCCGTCACATCAGAAAGCACCCTTTGATTTTCAGAGGAACCATGCAATTGGTTTCTAAAGAGTTTCCACCAGCTGAAGAAGAGGGAAAGGTTCAGAAAGAGGACAAAAGCAGCTGTTTATGGCTGACCCACTAAGGAACCAAAAGGAATGCTCCAGGCAACACAGCCTCTACTCTCATAGAACTCCCTTTGGTGTCAGTGGGAATTCTACACAGGAAGGGTTTGTAGCAAAGTCTATAACTTTTTGTGACTAGTTCATTTGTAGTAGTTATAAATGAGGAGTGTTGTACGCACAGGATATGCACTCCATGTCTGCTTATTATACCACATGCTTAGGTGCACCGCTTTCTAGGCCCAGCATTCATCATGTACTGATATAAATCAGAAATAATTCCAATGGAGTCACACTAGTGTCAAATTAATGTGAGAGAATTCCTCAGCATACCCTTTGTGCTTTTCTCCCCAACAACTCCCATTAAACAAATGGAAATCCAATCCTTCCTTCTCCTCCAAACCAGTTACCATGTACAGCCCCAGCAACAAAAACCTCTTCCTCTTCCAGAGGGGACAGCTTTTTCCATAGCATCTTGTCTGCACCACATGGAATAATAATTCCTCTTGTGGATCAGTACCTCTTTCTTCCAAGAAAGGAACAATCTTTTAATAAGATTAAGTCACTTCCCCTCTCTGTGGGAGTTCCCCAAGGCTCTGGGCCCTCTTCTCCTCTCCCTTGACACTTTCTCTATGGATAAATTCATTGAATCTCATAGCTTCCAGTACCACCTGTATGCTGATGACACACAACTCTATCTCTTTACTCCCATGTTCTCCTCTTCCATCCAGTCTCGTATCACTGATTTGCGATCCCCCTGATCCTCTACAAATCTTTGCCCCTTCTCTCTTGCTACCCCCCATGCCTGGAATTTTCAAATCCCTCCTGAAAACCTACCTCTTCCATCAGGCTTTCCCTGGCTCATCATGAGTGAAGTTTTTATTTTTTATTTTTATTTTTTATTATTTCTAGCCCACACCCTCCTGCTCACACAGCAGCTCAGGGTGACTCACAATCAAAATTCCAAAAAAATACACTAAAACAATTCACTACTTAATATATAAATACTAAAAATTTAAAATTGATAAAACTCATTAAAAGAGCGGAACCAAAATCCCCCTCCCACAAAGCGCCCCCCTACCCATCTCCCTCCTCAAAAGGGTGGTGGGTGGAGGGTTAGGGGAAATGTTGGGTTGTTTGGCTCCACTTGGTTGTGATTAAATTGTGATTTTATTATTGTATTATTATGATGTTTTTATGATGATTGTGAGCTGTCCTGAGCTGCTTGTCCAGGATAGGGTGGAAAGAAAGAAAGAAAGAAAGAAAGAAAGAAAGAAAGAAAGAAAGGTCAATTAGCAGCTATTAGTCAGTAGGGATGGGAGAACAGAACCGAGTTCAGAAATTCAGTTCGGTTCAGTTCGGAAATTCGGTTCAGTTCGGAAGTTCGGTTCAGTCGACCGAACTATTCGAGCTTGGTCCAAACTCCGAACTTCCGAACAAAGTTCGGAAATTCAAACCCCATTGAACTAAATGGAATATTATCTTTTAGGGATGGGCGAAGAGAGTCGAGTTTGGTTCGGTTTGGAAATTGAGTTTGGTTCTGTCGACCGAACTGGTTGAGTTCGGTCCGAACTCCGAACTGCGTTCGCCCATCCCTATTAGCCAGGTAGGTTTGGGGAATGTAACCTTGTGCTGTCAGGAGCTGAGAGTGAACAGCAGGGAATAGATTGTTCCATTGTGACCTGTTGGGTACTTCTCCAAGCAACCGAGACTGGCCATTGTCAGAGACAGATGCTGGGCTCAATGGACCATGGATCTAACCCAGTATGGCACTTTTTATCTTATCTTAAACCTAATGAAGAGGAGGGATTCGCTGGGGAAAGAGAGCGCGGAGAGGGTGGGAGCTTCTGGAGAGAGAGAGAAAAGCAGGAGTCATAGGAAGGAGATGCAGAGATAGAAACCCAAGTGCAGGAAATTATGAATCCTCCAAACAGGCAAAAAGGATCAGTTTTAAAGCAATAGGAGGGAGTGGGTTGTCATGTTTAGCTGGGTTCTCCTTAGGCACAAAGACTCCAGAGGATCTAAAAGTAATAGAACTTTATTAAAGAGCCAATACTATCATAACTTTGGGGAGCAACCTTGAGAAGGCCTGCTAGCTGGGGACCCTGCTAGCTGCTAGCTGGGGGCCCTCTCCTCCAGTTCTGGCTCTACCCACTGATGTGACCTCTCACCTCCTACCCTCAGTGATTCAGTAACATACCTTAAGCTACAACTATAATCCTTATAGGGGTGGCATAGGCCTGAGGGGCTCTTAAAAAACATTGAGGGTAGGAGTTAGTTTTTTAAAATAATTATACTACAAACAGTCTGCTTAGTTAGCAGTCCCTCCTTCTCCCCCACAACTTTCTTCCACCTTTGCACCAGGGGTCACTTTTTCAGAGGCAGGTTTCTCTATTATTTTTACACCCAAGACTTACAAAGGAGAATTTACATGGAGTGTTTCTGTAAGTAACTGCATGGGCAACTTCAATCAATCAATGTTTATTTATCTATTAGCCACAAACATAATAACAGAACTATATAAATAACACCATAATATAAAATCCAACTAATAGATTAAACGGCAGTCAGCAATTTCCTTTGTTGAAAAATCAGAAGACCATAAGTGGCTACTGGTTCAATAATTGAAGGCTTATTAGACGGTAAAAGAAGTTTCACCTTATAGGGCGTTGGGAGGAACTTTCTACCAACTATTAAAGGTGCAATTCACTGAGATCTTAACTCAATATAAAATATACAATCAAATAAAACATGCATAACATCCTCTGTTTTCCCAGAATTACAAGGACACAAGCGTTGAGTGTACGGAACCTTCTGATAATGGCCTTGGAGGATCACGGAATCAATTAATTGAAACCAAATAAAGTATAGGATTTCCTTAAGCTTTGGCAAGGCAGGTGAACCAAACAGCTTTACAAACTAAAAGGTACCAAAAAGCTATTTTTTGTGCTCAATTACTTGTCAAATCCTCTTGCGAAGCCTATTCAGAACTCTCTGCATAATAACAGCAGTACACTGAGAATGCGGTTTCCTGAGCAAAAATGCAGAAGAGAGACCCAGCCTTGAGAGAAAGGTATTTGGGACCCATGTTCAATGCAGCAACAAACCTTACATTCTACAACCAGTGAAGCCACATTCTGCAAATTCACAACGAGCATTAACATTTGCATAATTAACTTGATTTGCATCATTATGCAATAATTTATACATGCAAATTTGCTTACCAGCATGCTTTTTCAACAGGTTTGACAAAGAATCACAACTTTGTTAATCAAACACCACTCAAATTCTCTGGAATTTCAGCACCCCAGAACTCCCACTTCATGTTAAAGCCCCAAACCTCCCTCACCAAAACATAGGGCCCTGACACCCCACCACCATCACCACCACCAATACACAATTCATCTCCCAGGGGCCTACTCACCCTCAGGGGTCATGGTCACACCTCCCTGACAGTCGCAGCTGCAGCAGCAGTTTTAGTTTGGGGTCAGGCATGAGGTTTATGCCTGAGCATAAATCTAAGTGCCTCCACTCCATCCTTGTCCTCCTTGACTCTCTGCTGCCTTTGACACTGTCGACCACTCGCTTCTATTGGACTCCCTTTACTCCTTGGGCTTCCGTGACTTTGTCCTTGACTGGTTCTCCTCCTACCTCTCTGACCGCTCCTTTAAAGTCTTGCTGCCCGAGTCAAGTTCCTCCTCCCTCTCCCTTTCGGTTGAGGTCCCCCAAGGCTCTGTCCTTGGCCCTCTCCTCTTCTCTATTTACACCCTGTCCCTTGGCAAAATTATTGCCTCCCATGGATTCCAATAAAATCTCTACACTGATGACACCCAACTCTATCTTTCTACCCCCTCTCTCTCCTCCTCTGTCCGCTCACGCCTCGTCAACTGCCTCTCTGATATCTCCGCCTGGATGTCCTGACGTCAACTCAAGCACAACATGGCCAAGACTGAACTCCTCATTTTTCCTTCCTCCTCTCCCTCTTCCTCTAACCTGCCCATCTGCATCGATGGAGTCACCATCCATCCTGTTCTCCAAGCCCATAACTTGGGCTTCATCTTTGACACGCACCTCTCTTTTAAACCTTACATTGACTCTGTTGGCAAATCCTGCCAATTCGCCCTCCATAACATTGCTCGGATCCGCCCCTTTCTCTCTACCTCCTCGGCCAAAACCCTTGTTCATGCCATGGTTATCTCTCACCTCGATTACTGTAACCTCCTCCTTGCTGGCCTCCCTCGCTCTCACCTGTCCCCCCTTATCACAATCCAAAACTCTGCTGCCAAGGTAATTTACTTTGCCTGTCACTTTGACCATGTGCAGCCTCTCCTCTTCTCTCTTCACTGGCTCCCCCTTCCTGAACGTATCCTGTTAAAACTCCTGGTATTCACGTTCAAAACACTCCACAACCAAGCTCCTCCCTACCTCTCAGACCTAATCTCCCTACGCGCTCCTGCACGTGCTCTCCGCTCTTTCTCTGTCCCCTCCCTCACTCTCCCTCGTTTCTCCTGCTCACCTAACCGCCTTCGACCCTTCTCCCTCGCTGCCCACCATGCCTGGAACTGCCTCCCTGCCCACATCCGCCTTGCCCCCTCCGTCCGCTCCTTCAAATCCCTCCTCAAGACCCACTTTTCCCTCGCCGCCTTTCCCAATGCCTGCTAGTCGTTCCCATATACCTACTGTCCGCCCTCCTCAACAGACTGCTGCAACCAACCTGACTGTAACCAAACTAAGCACATGCACCAGAGACTTCGCATCCGCTTGAATGGTTGTTAGTCTTCTCCCCTGTCTCTCTCCCTGTCCCTTCTCCCTGTCTTCCCCTCCTTGTCTTTTAGATTGTAAGCGACAGGCAGGGACCGCGTCTATTTCTATGTTTTGTGCAGCACCAGGTCACACGTCTGGCGCTATATAAATGTTTATAATAATAATAATAATAATAATAATAATAATAATAATAGACAGCTCCCACTGAAGTTTCACTGCAATTTCAGCCGGACACTGCCGAGTCTGCAAAAATCCCTGCAAATTGCAGCAACGCAGTCAACACAGGTCCCTGTTTCATTTATTGTTTTAAGCCATGGATAAGCATCAGGCCCTTGATAATCTAATAGCTCTTTAAGGCAAAGATAAGGCAGCCAATGAGGACCGAAATTAGAAATTCTCAACCAAAATTTAAGGATCCTAATAGTAGCTCTACTATGTACTGATGGAGTAGTCATTTCAGTACATATCACTGACCCTGGGACTCTAGTAGGTAAAAATAAAAGTTTTCTTAAAAACATATTCTGTACTGTTTGGGCCTGGAAGACTATCAACAGCCACTGCAGAGAGCGAAGCACTGGTGTAATGTGCTCGCGTTGCCCTGTCCCCTTCAGGAGACAGGCCACCGCATTCTGAACCCGCTGCAGCTCCAAACCCGCACCAAGGGTGGCCCCACGTAGAATGCATAACAGTAGTCCAGTCTCGAGGTAATAAAAGCATGGACGATTGTGGCCAGATCCGAGTCCGAGACATACGGCCTAAGCCGACGTACCAGATGTAACTGGTGGAATGCCCCCTTCGCCACAGCCGCCACCTGGACATCCAGGCAGAGCTGCAGATCCTGGAGCACCCCCAGACTCCAGACCTGAGATACCAGGGGAAGATGGACCCCACCAATGATGGGGGCCATCACTTCCCTGGTTTCCCCCACAACCATCACCTCCGTCTTGTCAGGATTTAACTTCAGGCGGCTCACCATCATCCAGTCCCCAACAGCCGTCAAACACCGAGTAAGCACCGAGACTGCTGAACCTGGGTCAGATGAAAATGAGAGAGAGAGCTCGGTGTCATCAGCAGATTGATGACACTTAACAGCAAACTCCCTGACAACCTCCCCCCAAAGGCTGCACATACACATTGAACAAGAGAGGGGATAAGATGGAACCCTGTGGGACCCCACATGGGACACACGAGTGTCTCTGGCTTCATAACTCCAGTCATTAATCAAGAAGTTGTGTAGGAAAAGCCACACAGGCACTTCTGCCCAAACAAACAAACAAACAAACAAAAAATAACCCAAGAGATGATATCAAAGACAAACCCCCTCTCTCAGTGCCACTGAGTATGGTACACTATGCACCACATGTAGGATTCAGATTGTGTATAGGAGGTAGTATTTAGAGAAGATCTACCATAGTGCCACTGCTTACTTGTAGACATGGGCTCCTGCTGCACATACCAGAGACTCAGTCCCTTCAATATACTGCTAGCTTTCTAAGTCAATTCAAATGTTAGCATATTTTTTCCTCCATGCAGGAAAATGCCCCAGAATCTCCATTCTGATGCATAAATGTCCCTTTGTCACTTCTCAGTCTACAATCCAGTGTGTTTTATCATTGTATTTGAGCCAATTAAATTGCCCATTAACTTTTTCTCAGAGTCAATATAGATTTCTCTCTCTTTTTCTAGCCTCGCTCCCAATCATTTAGTCTTGGATTCACCTGTGACCCGTTCCTGTATCATTTTAAGTGCTATCATATTTTTTCTTATAATGGGTTGGCCAGATGTGAACTCACTATTTTAAGATATATGATCTCATATCTTACCCAGTCCTGTCCTCGCTTGTTCTAGCCATGGCTTTGTTTAATCTGCTGGCCTTTTCTCATTTTCTTGAGATGGAGCAGTCAGGTAGCCACTGCCAGCCCTTATCGAGGTCTCTTTCAAATACTACCCAAGTCACTTAAATTTGGAAATAGGGCTTGTTCAGGAATATGCCATAAATAAATATTACTTACTTACTTACATTTGGGAATCTTAAAAATATATTCCCTGGGATTGATTAAAGCCTATATCAGGATGGAATCTATTCCCAAGAAGGGGAAGTAGTATTTGCAGCATCAAATTTTATCATTTTGCTGGGGAAGGCCAGTACCATCTCACAGCTAGGACTTTATAAAGTGAATGGATATGCTCGTGGAGCATATCCAGTGGGTATAAATCAAAACAGATGTTCTGGCCACTCAACTCCAGCAACCAGTGCCATTCATCCTTCAAGCTGGGCCAGTTCCCTGAAGTTCTGCCACAATCCCTTCTGAGAGGACTTTCAATTACGAGGAAGCCCCATATTTTCAGTATAACAGTCTAGGACTCAAATGAGTTGCATCACCTCAGCAAACCGTGGCTGGGTTTATTTAACTGGCCGCAGTCCTCAAACTTTCCTTAACTCCAGAGTAGTCCAATAAACTTCCAGTGGGATTTCCTATAGACTGACCCCTGAATAAGGGGTTTGAGGATTGTGGCCTTAGTATTCTTAGAGGAGGTCAACAGAAGAAGTAAGGAAATCTTTAATACATGAACCTGTAATTCTGCTTGCAGACTCACAGGTTACTCACTGCTTCCCAGGAGGTAACTAAACCACATAAGAGTTTTCCAATTCAGAAAAGTCTTCATTTTTAACAGGTAAAAATCATCCTTCAATTTCAGTTACCCTGGCAATAGGCTCCAGGTAGCTAGCTGTTCTGTTTACTCATTTTATCTCAGTAAGCCTAAGAATGAGGCAAACCTACTATTTTCTCCCCCCATTTTCATATGGATGAAACTCTCAAAAGAGTTCCACCCACAGATCAGCAATAGTGCCACCATTGGAGGTACCAAAAGAACAGAACAGGGGGCAAAAAGTGATTAAGGGGGACAAAAAGTAGAGAAACAAGGAGAAGGTGTGAAGGTCAAAGGGTAAAAACAAGAGAACCAATGGAGGACACCAGGCAATGCCCATTGTGAATGGATCAAGGGAGCCAGTAGATGCTGCCCAGAGACACTCTTCCCAGAGATGTGATTGGTGCAACAGAACACAGTTCGACACTCACAGGGAGCCTCCCAGTCCAACCTTTTCCTAGAAGATTGGGAGCCAGGTTGGCCAAAACAAGGAGGAGAAGGCCTGGACTCCATAGGACTCCATAGGACCAGAGATGGTGAGAGGGATTCACAAAGGAAAAGAGAGGAAAACTAAGACTAAACCTTACTGAAGCAGTCTGAGCATACCTGCTCCAGAGACCTGCCTGCTCTAACAAACTAATGAACTACCATGCTTCATCATGACCCCTGCAGTCAGCCAGGAGCACTCTACCTGCATTCATAAGACAAAGGCCCACAGCAAGGCATTCTCAGTTGCTGCCCTAGTATTGTGAAACTCCTTTCCCTCAGAGGTCCATCAGAGTCCAAGCCTGATCATATTCTGGAGACGGTATAAAACCTCTCTTTTGGTAAAGCATTTGGCAGGCGAGGATAGGGGTCGGGGTGGGTGGTTTTAGGAGCAAGGGTGGGGGTTTTAACAGTGATTTAATATATTTTGTGTTTTTAATATTGTAAGTCGCCCTGAGCGCTAGGGAAAGGGTAGGGTAGAAATTTAAATAAATCAACAAATAAACAAAATTGGAAACAGCTAAGAGCTAAGGCTACAAAGAATCCCTACTCTGACAGTCTGGGGCAGGAGACAGGAAAAGAGTGTGCCCAATGGAGAGAAACTGTGGGCCTGACTGCCAAAAAAGAGAGACACCAGAGCTTTCTTTTATTGGCAATATAAACCACCCTGGGATGAGCACTGTGGAAAAAATTGGTGAGTCTGATGCCTTATCCAGTCGGAAACTAGAAGTAGAAATCAGGGTGGCAAGGCATTGGGGTATATAAACTGCCTGTACTAGCCTACCCAGCTTTTGAATCATTATCCACGACCCATGTTTTTCATATCACAATGATCAGGTTTGGCATATCAGATAAGAACTACGTTGATGTTGAAAATCACCTTTAAGTAGTATTTTCAAGTAAAATCCCACATTATACTTGTGCATTAGAGAGTGGGAATGATGACATTTGTATTAAAGGTCTAACTCTGGGGTGGGGAACTGGCAGCCAATTAACCAAATTCAGTACGTGACTGGTTTTTACTTGACTCTTTCCCCAGTTCCTGGATTTGGCCCCCAGATCCAGTCCCTCCCTTCAAGTACTAAAAGAGTGAGCGCAGGGGAAGGGAGCAGAGAAGAGGGCAGGCACTGAAGGTTAGGGAGTGGATCCATGATCTGGGCCCTCCTCTTTCTTCCTGCATCCTGAGCACACCTCTGTCCCCAGGTTCTATCCAACTTACAGAGCTTGCACTAATTTTCAAAGTCACCCACGGGAGAGAAAAGCTCCTGGTCTACTGGTAATTTTTCTACGCACCAATGTAGAGATCTTTGCTGGCACTGAAAACATTGTGTTTTTCCCCTTAGAGAAAATACACAAAAACTGCACCAAATAAATAAATACTTAATTAAAACAAACAAAAAAATCAAAACTCAAGTAGACAAGTGGAAAAAGGGCTATTTCATTATGCTATCATTGCAAGCTAACCTAACTCAGTGGAGAAAATATTTAAAGAAGAAAGACCTAACCAACCAGTCATGTTTGGTTCTGAGCTGCAATCCTTGTGTTTAACCTGAACCCGCAAAGGTCCCTAAAAATATTTTGTGATACTATCAAGTATCACACTTACACATTTGTCCAATTGAAACATTTCTTTATACCTGCTTCATAAAATGATTTAGAGATGAAGACAAAGTATTTCAGATGTCCTTGTTACTGGATCAACCACTGTTAGGGAGAGAATGCAAGTTTTTGGGCCACACAGGGCCCTTCAGCAAACTCCTGGAAGTCATTTGGAAAGGGGGGGGCATTAGGAGAAAAGTCATTCATATCAAAAGTTTAAATACAATGAGGGGGAACCAAGAATTAAATGATTAAATATAAATGCACACAGCCTATCCATAATGGTAAGCACAGGGAGAGGGATGTAGGAATTATAGTCACGGCAGCAGCTCTGTACTCAAGGTGGCTGCGACACTGTGTTAAAATCACAAACATTCTACTCATTATAAAATCGAGATGATTTACCCATCAGTTTGACATTTTATAGGGAGGATTGCTTGGGTGAGGGTTAGAAGCTTCCCAAATTTCAGCCAGATCAGTTGAGAAACGGCTTAGTTATAGGGCTTTGAATTTTGGAGGCAGAACTGTTTTTTTCTGTAATTTGCAATGCTTTTTGTTGACAAAGAAATTTTGTTTTAAGTTATTCATTTGTAGACATGGAGGTATAAGAAAATTCAAGTGTGCATTGTAGTGCACTACTGAATTTAGATTTTGAAAATCCATCGTATAGTGTTTAAATTATGATGTTTTGAAGTTCTCATGTTATCCAATGGAGAGAGTGATATTTTTATGTTGTCAGGTTGATCTGAACTCCAGGGTGGGACTTTTGGCATTTTCTCAGGGGATTGACTTATCCTCCTTCAGGGAGGGAGGGAGGGGTGGACAGCTGTGCCCAAGCTCTTGGAGTCCTGAATTGGACAGGCTGACTCATTCCCCTGGACAGGGCCTGATTCTTTCGGCAGAGCAGTCTGATCCAAAGTGGGTTGGCTTATCCCTTTGGTCCTCTCCCCAGGGATGGCTTGGACAGGCTCCTGGAGCTCCAAGGAGGCTGAGAAGACAAGCAGGTCTCTCAGGAAGAGACCGATGCTGCAGGTGCAGGGACCCAATCCAAAGCGGGATGACCTGGGTTCCAGGGTGGGACCTTATTGTTTTCTGGGGCGGATTAGTTATTCCTGCTCCCCCGCAAAGTGAATGAGTCAGGCAGCACCAGTCGGATTCCTGGAGTATTGGGCTGGACCAGGTGGCTGTCCTCATCCCCTGGGAAGGACCCAATGTTCTGAGAAAGTGGTCCTGCTGATCTAAAGCAGGTTGACCTGGCCCTCCCTATGCCCAATGCCTGGGGACTGCCAGGTCAGGCTCCTGGAGCTCTGAGATGAGCAGGGAGGGCCACCTTGTCCCTCAGGCAGGGCCCGATGCTCTGGGAGGAGGTACCCAATTCAATGTGGAATGGCCTGGAACTTTGTCTGCGGTGGAACCTTGTCATTTTCCTGGGGGGTTGACTTATCCTCCTCTGTGAAGGGAGGGAAGCGGGCGGGTAGGTATGAAATGGAAACTCACTACAAGAAGAGATGGAGTTAAAGGAGAGACCATAGATTATTATATGTACTGAACAATTGTACATGAGTAGGATGGAACTCCTTCTGCTATGTAACTTAGTAAATCTGTAGCTGCCAGGGAAAGAATTTAGTGAGGAGGGAATCTCCTAAGTAATACCCTGTGCCACTCCCTCTGTCTCTTGCTGTGGAAACTGAAGAGTTTATTCCAAGGCATGAAAAAAAAGAAAAGAAACAGTTCTGGAAGTGACAAGAACCAGACCTGGAAGTTCTCACTGGGTGCCTTGCAATGAAATTGGTAGTATTGTAGTAGAGGGAATATAGTGTAATCCCCTTTCAAAAAACAGGGAAATGCTAGATGATTAGGGTTGGGAGACCAAGACAAAGTGTGGGTACATGGAACCTAAGTTGTAAGTGAGCACAATATGCCAGACTGGCCATCTTTACTGCTTACATGGCGCTCAAGTTAAGGCAGGAGATTTACAATTTTCATGCTTATATATATATATATATATATATATATAAAAAAGCCTTACTCCAGCTCCCCTACTAGTTCCCCTTCACTGGACTGGTCCAAGGTTTTTTAACTTCCGGGCTGGCTTGGCCACGCGTTGCCCAGGTGTACCTCTGAGGCGCAGAGTTTGACCTCTTAAAGGGCCAGTAGCCAAATATGCCTCTTCTCTGCCAAACTTCTGTTGGTGAGTGTGCGCAAATTTTGGGACAAATAAAAAGTGAGAACTTCAGACTGAGAAAAATCAAATAGATATATTTAATAATAAAATATTTTAATTATATATATATAATATTATATATGAGCAGGAGGAGGAGGTGGGTGGGAGGCAATGTCCTGACGGATCTTGTCAATCTTTGAGGTGAAGAATGATGCAAGATCCTGAGCAGCAAGAGAAGGGGGTGGGGGAGGGCAGGGGGGTTTAAGGAGGGAGTCGAAAGTAGAGAAGAGGCGAAAGTAGTCGAAAGTAGAGAAGAACCTAAGTTGTAATTGAGCACAATATGTCAGACTGTCCATCTTTACTGCTTACATGGCGCTCAAGTTAAGGCAGGAGACTTAACTTACAATTTTCATGCTTATATATATATATATATATATATATATATATATATATATATATATATATATATATATAAAATTATAATATTTTATTAAATATATCTATTTGATTTTTCTCAGTCTGAAGTTCTCACTTTTATGTGTCCCAAAATTTGCACACTCTCACCAACAGAAGTTTGGCAGAGAAGAGGCATATTTGGCTACTGGCCCTTTAAGAGGTCAAACTCTGAGCCTCAGAGGTACACCTGGGCAACGCGTGGCCAAGCCAGCCCGGAAGTTAAAAAACCTTGGACCAGTCCAGTGAAGGGGAACTACTAGGGGAGCTGGAGTAAGGCTTGCCTTGGTGGAGCCGGCAGCCAGGGGCTGTGAGGAAGACCAAAACTGAAAGTGTTCTGTCTTCAGAGAGTGAAGCCAGTAGGAACTAGTGAAAGGGAGAAACTCACTGTGGACATTGGGGTAAGCCAGACAGAAGAATCTGGACAAATTGTATGGATGGTGGAGGATTACTACACTCTAAATAAAAGGACACACTTGTGGAGCCAGTTTCTGGTGTGGACCTGGCTTCTTGGGGGTCTGATCCTTGGGGGAACTACCCAGGCCAAGACTTGCCACACTAAGGCCGTTTTTAGATGTTCATTTCCAGCCACGTATGACCGGCCTCGATTGCCGACCCGGTCAGTTCGTGGTCGGAAATGGATGCGCATCGCCTGCGCATGCGCCTATTCAGTGGCAGCGTCACGTGTAGAATGGACTGCTGGTTCTTTTGAAAAACAAGCGCAGGCGCCACCGCGCTCATCTAAAAACGGCCTATGACACCTCCTGTTTCTTTGAACTCCATCCCCATCCCACACATACACTCCCATACAAACATGTCACCTGCACTCTTTATCCTACCACAGGCACTTCCACAGAGACTACAAGTGCTGTGGACACATGTACACAACACAAATAGCTTGTCAAGAAGTAACTACCATGCCATTATCTCCATTAGGAGCTCTTCTAGTGAATCAATAGCCTCTTTGTCAGCAGCCCCATCAGAGACCACTGGCTAGAAATAAAGCATCTGTTAAAAGGCAGTCTCTCCTCTGCCCATCCCCCAACACCACAAACAATTCAACGGAAGCCAGATCAAAGAGAAGCAAAAAGAAGCAACTGATCTTTACAGTACCTTTTCCACACCACGCCATGCTTGCCTTGGTTTAGTAAGACAATGAAACCTTTAAAGGAACCGCATCTGGTTTATGATAGCAGAGCTAAGCAGTTCGCTACTAACAGAGAAGGGGACTGACCCAAAGGCTCTTCCCAGAGGATTCAGGACATTACGGAGGCAACCACAGACAGCCAGTGAGCGGGAAGAATGAGGCACACAATGACAGCGTTTCACTGCTGCCCCATCTGCATTTTGTCTAATTATGGGAGAGCCGCTGTTGTGTCATCTTACAGGTAATAAGAATAAGAATAAATAAATAATTTTATTTTTTATAGTACCCTCCCCCACACATGGCACTTGGCCTGCTTCACAAAAAAGGTAAGCATATAAACACAATAAAACCATGTAAAACAATTTAGAACAATTGAAAACAATTATTAAAAAAATTTAAATGGGGCAGGCAAAAAGGGAGGGCAAAGTACAATGAGGGGCACCAGCAGTGGATCGGTTCCTAAAAGCACCTAGAAAACAAATAGGTTTTCAGGTGCTTTTTAAAGGTATGGAGGGAGGAACTGAGAGGGACATCCGGATGTGTGATCACACAGGTATATGTGATCAAGTACAGGGAAAGCCATCAAATCGTAAACAGAGTGAGGAGCAATAATTATTAACCTCATCAATTTGTGGCTGTGCTTGTTATGAGTGCTGAAATCACAGCACTGCTGTAGCAGTGAACTAGTAAAGAGCTGTTTCTCCTGGGGGTAGTTTCATTGGAGATTTACTGAAACACTTAGGATATTTTCAGACGTTACGAGATCACGGTGAACCACAGCCAATTCTCATATGGTGACCGTGAGCTTGTAACGTCTGTTGGGGCCAACCATGATTCCCGCCAGATGTTCACCCCCATGAATTATGGCTAGGAATTACTTTGACCATGCAAACGGCCCTCCTGCCCGGCCCAGGACCATTTGCGTGGTCAAAGCAATTCCCGCCCGTGATCAGCGGGGGTGTCACGTCTGTCCCTTGACCACAGCCTGGAATCAGCGCCGATGATTCCGAGCCATGGTCAATGACCCGGGGGCAGGTGGCCGAGGGAGCGTGGGGGGGCGGGGCTGTGCGGCCGCACGTTGCACCACGCAGCCCCCCCTCCCCCGATTCCTTGCCGGAATCGGCCGGCACTTCTGCTGGCCGTGACGGCGGGGAATCTCTTGGGTGATTCCGTGCCACCTCGTCACGTCTGAAAATACCCAAAGTATCCCAGTATCTTCCAGCTGCTAAAAGCACATATTGTGGTAAGTGAATGAAAACAAATTTTGGTAACATTATTGGTAAGTTAGGCCCTTTTTACACAGACACTCTAATGCCGATAAAATGGGTGTTACGTTTTATTATACATGTTACAGGGCACCCACAGGGCAAGACTGCAGCCCTGCAACATGGACCCTTTTCACACACGATGCCTCCATCCAGTTTCGCTGGGTGGAGGCATCTGTGTGAACACCGTGGGAGGTGGGTGGATGCATTTTGCTGGGTGGAGATGGGTGGAGGCGTCTGTGTGAACACCACGGGCGGTGGGTGTAGGTGCATGTGTGCTCCTGTGCAACACCCATCTCCACCCACCACCCACCCACAGAACAACAGACTCCACTGCTGGTTGCTCCATGGGTGGGTGGTGGGTGGAGATGGGTGTTGCGTGCCGCTTTTAGACGAGGGGGTCGCCGTCGTGTGAGCCGCTCGCGCAATATTTTAAAATCCCGTGACGCGGGATTACACGTGATGGCTGTAGGGGATCATGCGCATGGAAGGTGGTCGCGCATTATTTGCCAATCACATTATTGCATTATTTGCCAATCACAAATTAAATACCTCAATTGTGAAGTATTTAATTTGCAGTCGGCAAATAATGTGCGACCGCCTCCCATGCACGTGATCCCCTACAGCTGTCATGTGCAATCCCGCATTGTGGGATTTTGAAATATCGCGTGACGGCGACTTGCTTGTCTAAAAGCGGCCTTGGCAATTAGCTATTTATGGGCCTATCTTCTAAGAAGTTATATCCAGTCCTTTTTTCAACCCAGTTATGCATTAGGCCTTCACAGGATCTCCCGGCAACAAGTTCCACACATAGTAAGTAAAATAAACAGCACAAATGATGACAAATAAATTACAATTAACAATGAAAAGTGCTAGTTATTAGCAATGAATGGAGGGATTTTAATACTTGCTAAGGCTGATTAAGTAAGCTGTTTTTCTGCTGTGCAGGCAGATAAGACAAAACATTACATTATTCTGGGACTTATCCTGCATCTCTCTCATTGGCTAAATGGAAAATAGCATAAGAGCAGGTTTAAAGAAAATACAGACAAAGGGGACAAGGAGTGGAAAAAAACAAAGCTAAAAAAAATAGAAAATCAAATTTTGGTGGTGGTGAAAAACTTTTTTGAAAAAATCTGTATGAACAAAAAACCTGTTCCATTTCAAAAAGTGAAATATTTGAAAAATTTTATTAATTTATTATTATTATTATTATTATTATTGCACCAGCCATGTACCTGGCACTGTACAATCAATAGGTATAGACAGGTCCCTACCCCCAAGGGGACTTACAATCTAAAAACAAACACCCTTTCTCAATCTTGCCTTAGGGTCTCACAAGGAAATGAGCTTGGTGGTCCCACGCCAAACAATGGCATTCAGTCCAGCTGGTGGTCTCTGATCAGAAGAGTAGGAACACGGGAGCAGCAGGAGCTTAGCACTGAGCTGCTCATGCACAGCCATGAGGAGATGCTTCATAGTGCTCTCATAGTCAGTGCTGTTATTTCTTTCCTTTCAGGCATCCTGATGTTTGGAGAGTTGTGCTGGTGCAAGCCCCATTAAAATTAATAAATCTTGAGATAGCCCAGCACTTTCAGGATCTGAATCATAAGCAGTATGGGCTTGATCCTGTTAAGTATCTGGTCCTATCCTGTATAGCCCCGAAGGGCATTCATTTTTTAGTTTAAATGTGCTTACATGGGGCCACACATTACAGAAGCTACCCACATTCCCATGTTTGAGTATACCTTTGCATAGACAAACACGGCAATGGCTTCCTGGCAAGCAAATCTAAGGTCATTTTGAGACAAGACGGTACCACGCAAGTCCACCGGTGGACACTTGTGGTAACGCCCATATAAAAGTGGTGGTGGGTGGGCACGCGCTCCCATGAAACACGCACCCCCACCCATCTCCACCCATCCCCCTGCACAGAGCAACTGGGAAAAACCCGGGTTGCTCCATGCGGGAGCACGGGTGGCTGGTGGGTGGATGGAGACACGCATCAAGTGCACATCCATCCACCACCATCTAAACCCTCCCCCAACAACTGGGTGAGCGCACACGGACGTGGCCCTTCCACCCCTCACAGCGTCCATTTAAAAATGGCCTAAATGTGCATCCGCACATAGACGCTGGGCTCGATCCCAAACAGCACACACACATCTCGTGTGCAACCTCCACGCAGACTGCATGCGTACCAGTGCAATCAGGACTATAACCCACGTGCAAATCGCGTGCAAGCCACATGTGCATGAGTTGCATGAGTATAAGATGAGCGTGAAGGGGTTTGGGACTGAGCCCAATGTTATGTGTTATGGGTCTGGAAAGTAGGGACTGGTGTGGTCTCCATAGGGAGCAAGCTAACCTCCTCTGTCACTATACACATCCTCCCACCCACAGCGTATTCGGTAGAGGCCACACTGGCCTGCTTCCTGTTGAACAGCTGGCAAGCTGGGAGTAGTTTTAGGGGTCCTAGGGGTGAAATAAGATTTTGACCTGGTTGAACATCTCGCTGAGAATGGGCTTCTTGGCAAGATTTCCTGGGTTGAGAATCTTGCAAGAATTGGCGTTCTCACCACCATTCTTGTGACATTCTCGGACACAAAATAAATGACCCCTGAACATTCTACGCATGTGAAAAATGACTGCCAAAGCCATTCTGTGTGTGTGTGTGTGTGTGTGTGTGTGTGTGTGTGTGTGTGTGTGTGTGTGTGGCCCCAGGCGGCCATTTTGTGCATGCACAGAGCCTTTGGGGCTTTTCAAGAATCTCACAAGGTTTTCGAGAAACCTCAACAAACGATCTATGCATGCGCAAAATGTCCACCAGGGCCCACGTATGAGCAGAATGGCTACAACAGTCATTTTGTGCATGTGCAGAGTATTTTGGGGGATCTGAGAATCTTGCAAGATTCTCGAAAACCCTAGTGAAATCTCACCGGGGTTGTGAGAATCTCGCAAGATTCTCTAAAAAACTCACAGCATTCTCGTTTCAGCTCTAATTTTTACCCTGTTCTTTCTGAATGACTCAGGGCAGCTTACAAACATATAAAACATTAAACCACAACCTCCCCAAAAATCTTTTCCCTGACCCCTCTCTAGCCCCACCCTACTCTACCCAACTTTCACCCCCAAAACACTCTCCAAACCCTCAACCCCACCCAAAACCTCCCAAACCAGCCTCTATTCCCCACTGCCAGATGCTTTTTTAAAGAAAAAAGTTTTGCACCACCTCTGGAAGATGTTTAGGCTGGGCTCAGATGAACCACCAGGGGAAAGGGAGTTCCACAAAACTGGGGCAGCAACTGAGAATGTCCTTCTGCTCACCCCCTGTCCTATAGACAAGAGTAGCAGATGGAAAATGCAAGAGGTCACTGCTGGCTAACCACAGGGGTCACAATGGAACACGATAGGACAGGCGGTTCTTCAGATATGTGGGGCTCAGACCATTTAGGGCTTTAAAGGTCAACACCAACACCTTGAATTGTGCCTGGAAGACCACAGGCAACACAATGCAGACTTTGGAACACTGCTGTAATGTGCTCCCTCCAACCCATCTCTGAAAGGAGCTGAGCCTCCACATTTTGCACCAGCTGGAGCTTCCAACCAGTCATCAAGGGCAGCCCCACATAGACCGACCCGATCAGTTCGCGGTTAGTTCGTGGCTGGAAATGGATGTGCATTGCCCGCGAATGCGCGTATTCAGCAGTGGCGTCACGTGTAAATCGGGCTGCCGGGTCTTTTGGCAAACAAGCGCGGGCGCCGCTGCACTCGTCTAAAAATGGCCATAGAGCACATTGCAATAGTCTAGCTTTGAGACAATGAAAGCATGGATGACACTGGCCAGATCCGTCACCAGATCAGAGTCAGAAAAGTTGGTGAAAAGAACTCCTGGCCACCACCACACCCTGAAGAACCAGGTTCATCAAAGGATCCAGAAGCATTCAAAGGCTGCAAACCAGACTGATCAGTGGAGGCTGGACTCCATCAATAGCAGGAGTCCTAATCCCCTCCAAGACACAAGCCCAGCCAACCATCGTCACTTCAGTCTTGTCAGGATTCAGCTTTAATCAGCTCACCCTCATCCAGTCCCTGACTGCAGCCAGGCATCAGTAAGCACCAAGACTGCAGGACCTGTGTCGAATGAAAAGAGGAGGTAGAGCTGGGTGTCAATCAGCATAAATCACTGCTGGTGGGAGTGATTCCAATTGTAATGTATATTAAAAAAACAACTCCCTGGCTCCTGCCTAGTTCCACCTCTTCTAAACATCTTGAAAAGAGGTGTGATCAGATTCAAAAAGGGGAGGGACCCCTTTGCTCTACCCCTTTCTGACATGACCACACCTCTTTTCAAGCATTAGGACATCATGGTAATTAGGAGCCAATCCTATCAGAAAGGGGCAGAGTGAGGCAGCTCTCCTGCTTCCCCTCTCCCCTCCCAAATGTAATCCTGCTGGCACCCTTGATTCTATCAAGTACAAAAGCCCTAAATGGCCTGGGCTCTACATATCCAAAGGACCGTCTTCCTCCCTGTGTCCCTCCGTAGCCCCTAAGATTAGCCAAGGGGCCCTCTTGCAGGTTCCATCATTGGCCCAGGTCTGGATGTTCATCTGTTCCTCCCCCCTTACCTTTAAAAAGCACCTGAAAATGTATTTATTCTCTAGGTGGTTTTAGGATCCACTGATGGTTCCATCAATGTACTTGGTCTTCCCTTTTTTCCTGCCCCATTTAAAAAAAATTAATAATTGTTTATATTGTTTTAAATTGTTTTATATGGTGTAACTTTTTGTGACACACTCTGGGTGTCATGTAAGGCAGGGGGTGCTATAAAAATTAACGAATTAATTTATTTATTTATTTATTTATTATTATTATTATTATTATTACTATTATTAGAATACCCTTTGTCAGTAATAGATTCAGACTAGTCCATCATCCCAGGTTTTGCACTGGACAGAGAGAGAGTGTGGGAGAGGGGGAGGAGGTGGGACTCTGGGCAAAATTTTGGTTTTGGTTAATTTCGGTTTTGGTTCTCATGTATTTCGGTTCTCGTACCGGTTGTATCGGAACTTCTGCATTGATTTTTGTATTCGATTTTTAACACTGCAGTTTTCCCATTGAAGTCAATAGGGAAAAACAGCAATGTTAAAAATCAGATACAAAAATCAATGCAAAAGATCTGATATAACAGATACCGAAAAAGAACCAAAATTTCAGATTAATCTGAAATTGTCATTATCGGGTACTTTCGGTTCTTTCCGAAACCGAAAGTCCCATCCCTACTGGGCAATATGGAGAAAGCAAGGAGTAGTCTAGGCTGGGTTGAGCTGGGAGCAGCATAAATAAAGTTGCTTGCCTCATTTGATCCAAGACTGTCATTCATCTCTGATGCACCTATTACACTGGGACACAACACTGATCTGTAAACAGCATGCTTGTTGGAAAGAAACAATGGGTGCTTGCACACATTACCTTGGAGGGGGAGGGAAATTCCATGAGAGCAACCACAGCTCTATTCTCATGGCAATTAGCGTGCATAGCAATGCGCTATTCCGCTTTTCTCCTGTGAGGACACCCGTGATTGTAAGAGCTACCACCCTTCCACACACCCACTTCCCCAGTTGCTGCTTCTGATACTACACTGAGAATTGCAATGCAAGGCGATCCCCAGTGCAGTGCAAGGACTCCCTTCCTTTCTCTTCCAGCAGCAATAGCACAAGCGGCGAGGAGGGGAGGTGGTTGGTTACTAGTTGGACTGAGTGGCACTCTGCCTTTTCAAACAGGAGCCTCCAAACCAGGAGTCTCCCCGCATACAGTTTGCATCCTGGATGCCTGGTGGTGTGGAGGATTGCAGTCCTCTAGGCTGCCAGGCATACTCTCACTGGATCACAGACTGAAGGCAGAGAGATCCAGTGCTACCGCTGTCAGAAGTCCTCTTCCTGCCACAGTTGCAGTTCCCCAGTCTTCCCTTCAACCTAGCTGCTACATGGAAGGGGCAAACACAATGTAGCATCCAAAATGGGCTCCTGGGAGCTGAAGCTGACGACTTCAGAGCCACCAACCAACTTATTTTTATTTATTTATTTATATTTATTAGCCGCCCCACTCATGCCTATGGCATCTCGGGGCGTACAATGACCAAGATACATAAAAATACAATAAAAATACTAAAAAATGTAATAGTGTATTAAAAACTTTTTTAAAAACCCAAATTTATCCCCAACTACCTCACCCTCACCTCCGAAGGCCTGGGCGAACAGCCAGGTCTTGCAGGCTCAACGAAAAACCAGCAGACCTGGGGCCAGGCAGGCTTCCTCTGGGAGGGAGTTCCAAAGTTGAGGCCTGGCCACTGAGAACGTCCTCTCCATTGTAGCCCCCCATTTTACACGGGGGACCTCCAAAAAGGTGCCCCCAGTGGACCGAAGGGATCACTCTGAGGCGCGGAGGGTGAGGCAGTCCCCGAGGTATGAGGGGCCCAGACCATGTAGGGCTTTCTAGACCAACACTAACACCTTTAATCTGGCTCGGTACGCTATAGGCAGCCAGTGCAGAGTACGGAGCACAGGCGTTATGTACTCCCGCTGACCCATCCCTGTAAGGAGACGGTCCACCACATTCTGCACTAGCTGCAGCCTCCGGACCAGTGTCAAGGGAAGCCCCACGTAGAGCACGTTGCAGTAGTCTAGCCTCGAGGTGATGAAGGCGTGGGTGAGGGTGGCCAGATCGAGCCCGGAAATGTACAGACACAGCCTCTGCACTAGATACAACTGGCGTAAGGTGGCTTTAGTCACTGCCTCCACCTGTCGATCCAGACGGAGGTCTGAGTCCAGAAGCACTCCCAGATTCCGAATCTGCTGGGCTACAGGAGGGCGCCCCCCCCCCACAAGGGGAGCCAACGCCTCCCTCGCCCTGCCCACTACCATAACCTCTGTCTTATTGGGATTGAGCTTCAGTCTGCTCTGCCACATCCAATCCACCACGGCCTCCAGACACTGGGAAACTAACGAGACAGCAGGACCTGGGTCAGTTGAAAAGGCAAGGTACAGCTGAGTATCATCAGCATATTGGTGACATCACACACCGAACCCTCGCATGATCTTCCCCAAGGGCTGCATATACACATTAAATAACAGCGGAAATAAGATTGAACCCTGTGGACACCACAGGTCAAGGCCCGGGGGCTTGATGTTTCAGCCCCCAGCACCACCCGCTGGCTTCTGCCAAAGAGGAATGAGCGGAACCACCCAAGGACAGTCCCGTCCAGACCCCCCCAGGTCTCGCAGCCATCTCAGCAGCAGCCCATGGTCCACTGTGTCAAAGGCGGCCAAGAGATCTAGCAGGATCAGAAATGTTGAACATCCTGTGTCCATCTCCCAGCGGAGATCGTCCACCAAGGCCACCAACGCCGTCTCAATACCATAGCCGGGATGGAACCCAGACTGAAAAGGGTCAAGGAAACCGATGTTATCCAGATGCGCCTGGAGCTGTATTGCCACCACCCGTTCAATAATCTTCCCTAAAAAGGGAAGATTAGAGACGGGTCGGTAGCTGGCGAGTGCGTCCACATCCAAAGATGGCTTCTTCAGCAGGGGGTGCACCACAGCCTCCTTGAGGGTGGGTGACAATCTCCCCTGTCAAAAGGACGCGTTGACTACCATCGCCAGCACCGTCCCCAAAGTCTCCCTGGAGGCTTTCACGGGCATGGATCTAATTTGCAACTTGTGGCTCTAACAGACCCCAGGACATCCACCGCATCGGCTGGCGTCACTTCCTGAAACTCATCCCAAGAAGGTAAACCAGATGGTGCCTCCATAACCTCGCGCTTGGCACCAACCAACAATTGCAACCTAACAAAAGGCTTTATCCACTCATTTTTGGGTGGGTAGCATATCATTTATTAATACCCCTTTTCTAAAGTGGTTAGCCTCTTGGAGGTAACACCAAAGCAAGAGCCCGAGTCCCATAGAGTCCTTAGTGTCAACCCCAGAATGTGGCCTCCCTGGGACTCCTACTTCCTGCTGATCAGTGCCCCCTTCCACATAAAGCTGCTGGATGTTCTTAGTGCACACATCAGGCTGGGACATGTCCTGTGAACAGGGCTCCTGCTCCTTGCTGAGCAGCAGATCTGCAGGGAGCCGGGTCCCCGCTTGCAGTGAAAACCAGAGGTGGAAAAATCTATTTTGCCCGTGGCCACAAAATAGATAGGGATGAAGCATGCAAAACAGATCACGCACACACATATGGTGGCTACTATTTTAAATTCAAATTTAGGTGTAAAAGAGACCACAGACACCTGGTCCCATGCTGAGAGGTGATGGAATACTCTCCCAAATGAGACATCTGGCAATCAGTGTATCCTGGATATGTCTATCCTAGCCATTCTAGTCATGTTTAAGACATGAATTAAAAAGCTTATTCATGGGCAGCTTTTATCCATAGTGGAGGTGATCTCGTCCATCACACTGTATACACTTAAGTTAATCACTGCATCCAAATTCTTTCACAACACACTTTGAATTATGTGTTAGAAAAAGTAGCTTTATTTTGATTCATTTGGCAACGCCTTATTTGACTTCTTTGTGCTGATCTGTGTTGCAGCTACTGGGAATATCAGCAATGGCCCTATAGATTGTCCTATAGGGGAACTGAGTCACTGAAACTCATTGTTCTGAAAGCACTATTGTTTCTGTGATGGAAGAACACTCCTATTCCCCCGCAATTGTTTTTAGCAGCACCTATAAATAAAGAAGCTTCAATAAGGGGCAATCCTCTACATGCAAACAGTCTTTTTGATAGGGAACAGTTTGTTTTCAGAGTAAGCATGGAAACGTACAACACCTATGCTGAGCTGAAACGTGACATTTTTGTTAACGTCTGAGATAGCAATCATATAACACTATAGTTAGCAGCTAGAGATAAAAAAGTAAAAATCTAATAAGTCTAGTTCCTCTTGGGTGCAACTCTAGAAGGTTTAGTGGAGTTACGCTAGAAATTAATTTAGCTGACTGGATAGGTTTCAGAGATGCAATGGGACTTCAGTCCATGACTATCAGTTGTGGCTGTAAAAATTTACCCACTCCTCATTCTTCTTCCCGACACTCAGTGCAGGATTTATTTGCTAGTATACAGTTGCTAACAGATATTTTTGTCCGCTCTTGAAAAGTTGCAAAGATGGGGCTGCTGCTATTTCGACTGGGAGCCTATTCTGCATCCTAATAGATCTCACCATAGGGAGACCTTTCTCAAGTCTATTTTAATTTTGTCTCTCTCAATTCACCCCTTATGCCCACAGGTACCACTGGAAACAATTTCTCTTTGACATTTTTGGGTGACAAGTTTAACCAGTGATTCAAGCAGAGTGTGTAGCTCTCTCTGATTCTTCAGTCACCAAATCTCCTTTCGCACTTCCAGGAAAGCAGAAGTGTGAATAAGTGTTCATTTCAACTGTATCTAAACTAAGCATTAAAGCAGAAATATCACACTAGTGTAATATCCCTTTCATTAAATCTCAGTAATTCAGGGCTTGAAGTGGACGAAGAGGTGGTGAAAGCCTCAAAGTGTTTTGTGGTCCTTTTTCATGGCTGGAACACCCTGAGTCTTGAGAATTAAACATATTTTCCAACAGCCTTTGGCTGAGGCATGAAATTCAGCCAGACTATCCCGGCATCACTATTCTATTATGATCACAACTAAGGGTAAGGCCACCTGAGAAGTTAACCCACATTGGACAACCATACCCTCCCCAACCCATGATACAGCTGACCATCAGTCCAGCATCGCCAGATGTTCACCCACTTCTGCCCCAGGGGCAAGGGGCAGGCTGCTACACGACATGTCTGCTAGAGAAGGCCGATGATGCATCATAGGCTACTGTTACCCCATACGGGCCAATATGAGGTAATGGGCTGCTTCCCATCTGGTTGGCCCATGCAGCCCTGCCACAAGGTGAGGTCTGAGGATCGGACCCAGTAGAGCACTCACCCTGAACAGCTGATTAGGGTAGGGGTGAGGCCAGAGGCATGCACACGCTTACCCTGCCTGCCAAACAGCTGATGGGGAAGGGGGACCCAGAGGACTATGTGCACTCTCCCTGCCCGCCAAACAGCTGACCAGGGGGAGGGGGCAGAGGAAATCATTGGCTCCACCCCCTCCCCAATTTAGCAGGCGGGGGAGAGTACATGTGCCACTCCACTTCCCTCCTCCCATCAGCTGTCTAGCAGCAGTAGGCCCAATCCTGCAGCACAGCAGGAGTCTAGGAGTCCAGTCCTGTATGGCCGGCTCCTTGGCCAGACTTGTGGTATGGAGGGGCTGGTGACAGCATGGGGGGGAGAGGGCTGTTTGTTTGGATTGCTCTCCCTGACAGCCCAACGTGTGATGGCTGTGTTTGCCCTGGGCGGGGGGTGGATCTGGCCGGCCCTGTCACATGTGGCTTTACCCTAAATCAAAATCAGGGACCCACAACAAGCTAGATGGCAAATCTTCTGGATCCACCGGAGATCCAGTGCTCATACCCTCAAAACATTTGCCCTTGCACTCTGCTACTCTGCAGCAGACCGCCGCACTCTATCTTATGTGCAGTTGTGTGTGACCATATGGATTATAACAGGGATCCTACAGCCCACACCAATACCTCGGTTGCCAGTGCTGCTGAGTAACATTGCTGTGTTCAACATTTGCTGCTAAGAGACCTTGGCCCAAATAGTTGCAAAGGCTGAAGTCTTGCCTTCCCGTCTGCTGTTTTCTGACCTTTTGAATCTCCTTTGCCTGGAGAAAATTCCACCACCTGTTATGGTCAGCACTGCTCTGCTGCTTTCATGACTTTTCTGTAGTTGAATGAACGGGCATTGTCAGGAGTGCCTAACCACTTCCTTGTTGAAGACTTGACCATCTGCCTTCTTGGTTTTAACATGCTCCACTGTCTGGGGTCCCTTTCTGAATTGTTTTCACACTGGTCAAGGCCAGTGACTGTGCTGCCAGCACTCACAAGTTGGGGCTGAGGAAAAAGTCCTAATTGCAGCTGTGGTCCAGTGCAAACCATGGTCTACATCTCGAAGGACTGACCCGTAACGACTCCGCGGAGGGCTGTTGTACTAAATTCTTGGTCTGAGACAGCCGTCACCTGGTTTGGCCAGTTAAGCATTTGCTAAACAAGCAAATTAAACTGCTGCTTAGTTGTGACAAGAAAGAAGCATTGTCTGAGTACGCAATCATTTCTCTCCCCCATCTCCTTCAAACACTGCAAATGATGTGTTGATGTCCTCTCTACAAACCTTTAAGCTCAGGCAAATGTTTTCTATTAGATTTGGTTGTGGTTGAATGGATTGCACAGATTCCTCCATTCCTCCTTTAAATCTGACCTTACTATTTTATTTATTGTTTAAGGAATAATGCTCATGGCAGAGGAATATACGAGGTAGTAAATGGTTTTTGCAGGTAATTAAATGCCTGCAACAAAGCCGAGGCTACTGATAACCATAAAAGTCATTTATTTTGACCATACTCCAAAGCTATGAACACTGTTCCTATTATACAACAAGACAAGAGCCAGCCAACCACAGCACTGAAAAAAAGAAAAAACGCAACATTTTCCTTGCCTTTCGAGGGCTTGAAATTTCCATGCTGCTATCCTTTCAGAAATTCCTGTGTCGCTTCGAGGATAAGATTTGTGTGTCAGTATGTAACACTTAATTTTTCAATCCACAGCTCCCAAAGTGCTTTACAAAGGGAGGTGAGACTCATTATCTCTGTTTCACAGAGGATGAATCATTGCACTATTTCATAGATGAGGAAACTGAATTAGAGAGAGAGATGGAGTGACTTGCCTAAAATCACACAGGAGTTCAGTGGCAGAGACAATAATAGAATCCTGCCTCCTGACTCTGGGGGGTGAAATTCTGACTCCATTGACATCCAAAGCAAGAATACCAATGACTTTAATGAAGTTAGGACTTCCCCTACTGCCTAGAAATATATAACACTCATCTACACCATTACTTTACCAACCCACGTCTTGCAAATAAATCCACTCCTTTCCTTTTCAGTCATGGAAGGTACTTTTACAGGGGAACTGGTGTTTTGCTAGTAGTTGAATCTGTGGGTGCAATACAGGGTATGACCACCCCCTTACACATCATGCACCCTGGTTCATAATCATTTTTCACACCCTGGATCTGTCCTTTAACGCCCAAAGTCAGACTCAGTCCCAGTTGAGACTCATGAGACTGCTTCTTCTAGGAAAAGAGGAGGTAGAAAGCCCACAGAAAGCAGGCAGAAAGCCAGATGGAGCTCCCTAGAGCTTGACTCCAGAAACAGTGAACAGACATGAAGTTTGGTCAGACTTTGGACTGCTTGTCGACCCAAAGGCCCAACCAGAACAAGAACAAGACTAAGACAGACAGATTAGGAAGCAAAGGGCATGTAACAAGCAAGCTCTGGAGTCACTGATGAATCAGGCAGCAACACTGACTATATTTATACACACACCTTAAAGTGCTGGTCTTTCAATCTTCTGGGTTTACAAGTCTAAATGTAAGTTCCGGATGCATTCTTCTCACACACACACTGCTCTGAGGCAGTTCCTGGATGCATTCTTCACACAAACACTGCCCTGAGGCAGCCTAAAGTTGCCGCAGCTGTGGACGTGAGGGGCTGCCATGGGAACCAAGTGATCACAGCTGCCTGGAGCAAAGCAGTTTACCAGGAGAACCTTTTACACACAAAAGTTATGAGAGAAGTTGTATGCAGAAGTTCAAAGAGCCAGATGTTTAAGATCTGGGTGAGTGATTTAGACACACAAAGTTCAGGATGTAACAGTAAACATGCAGGAGAAATGTGTGTGTAAAAACACCCATTATTATATTATCCTTGGGTCAATCAGGATGCAAATCTATTATAGCTAATCAGGGATTCTGGGAATGGACCAGACTAAAGGCTCAGATGCTATAGTCCCTAGTTCATCCCTTGTGATTAGAGCTGAAACACATACCTGCAAAAATGGGTACATCACCCACTTTAAAACTACAGTCCACGATTCGATTGGTTATGTGATTAGTGCCCAACAGGCTACCTCATTTACTGATTTATCGACTTCCAGTACCAAATTTCCAGTTTCCCATCCTGATTTATTAGTGTCCTGTTCAGTTGCTAAAAATCTGTCAGCAAAATGGAAAATCGGTGACTTGGTAATGGTAACAACAAGTATTTTGGTTAATCAGGTGCCCGACTCAGTACTTGGGTTGGGTACCAATCGGGCACTCAACCAACTGCCTGAAATTACAAGCATTACCGATGGGTAACAAATGTGCTACCCATTTCAGCTCTACTTTATTTATTTATTTAAAACTTATATCCTGCCTCTCCTGCCCAAAGGCAGCTCAGGGCGGTGAACACCACACACAATTTTTTTTTTAACAATAAAACATTTAAAACAATCAACAAATTTTAAAACAACTAAAAAAACCCAAAAACAACTCACTCACCCTCCCTCCCAAACCCTACCCCCCCCTCGCCAAAAACCTTGCGGAACAGCCAGGTCTTACACAAACGTCGAAATGACAGGAGGGTGGGGGCCAACCGAGCCTCCTCCGGGAGTGAATTCCACAGCATGGGGGCAGCCACCGAAAAAGATCTAATATCCTACTTGCGATAGGATGGCCAAGGGGTGGGAGTGGCTGCTCTGGAACCACCAGACCCAGGTTCAAGATGCATGGTCCTGCTAGGACGGTGCTTTACAATACTCCCTGCAGTGACTTAGTGCCATGGCAATAGGGTGTGCAGCAAGCCTGTGACCAGAAAGCATTTTTCATTGGGACACTTGGAATGATGAAGGGTTACATCCAATGTTTAAACATTCATGTCAGAAGGTGATCTAAAACCACTCCAGCACATGTATTGCAAAATTCAATCTTGTCAATCCCAACTTCAGGAGATTTTCCATTCCTACTCTTGACATGTCTTGGCATTTGCACAAGTTGAGTTATGGTAGAATCGGCCTATAACTGACACTCGGTTTAATCATAAGTGTAAGTTCCTCAGGACAGGATTCTGTCTCTGTGTATTTCTGTTAACCCTACAGAAAAAGAAATTCCTCTCCCTTGCAGGGCCATTCCCTTGAAACGACATCAAAACCCACTCGGCAGTCAGAATGTGTAGAGAGCTTCTGAACCAATAATCTTCTCTGGCTGCCAACTGAAGACTAGGGCCAGCACAAGTTCAGGCGACAATAATCCTCCTGTGGGAAGCAATTACAGTCAAGGTGTTTTGTCAGCCTTTTAGCATAAGAGATTTTCTAAAATTACATGCCAGTGCTAAAAAAACTATACAGCCAAACCTACCTTTAGTTCCCAAATAAAAGTGGCTTAATTTTCAAAGATTCAGAGCTTTCCTACCTCCTGCTGACTTACAATGTCTCACTGCCTGTTTCGTTTCCTCCTACTATGTCCCTAGTTACTCATTGTTACAAAGTCACTGAAAAATGAATCGCTACAAATTACACGTATTTCCTGCCCCCCTCAGTAAATCAGGCTAAAGGGGAGTTGCACCTGCCTACAATGGGCCTGAACTTGGAGCCAGGTGTGCTAACGGGATGCTCATCCCTATCCTCCAGTTTGGTGATAGAGCCTGGTATACACAGGACGAGAACAGTATGAGAGACTTTACCATTTCTTTACCATAACAGCTGCGCAAATCCACCATGGTAAGGGCAATTCATTTACAGCTAGTCAACTGGTACTTGCTGCTGCCAATGCAGCATGACAGTGAGCCTGTCTCCTTGCTGGCAGTTTCTCCTGAAAGCCCTGGCAGGCAGGGATGTAGCTAGGTTGGAGCAGGCCCCCTCGGTGCAGGAGATGTAATGGAGCTCCCCTGTTCTTCCTCCCAGTGGCAGGGGGCACAGCTGCACCAGGGAGAGCGGGCACCCCTCTAGGCTCATGGGCCCTGACGCAGTGGCATTACCTGTCCCTATTATAGCTATGCTCTTGTTGACAGATTCAAAGCAGCAGTATTCTGCACAGGGGTGTGTGTGTGCGCGTGTGTGTACATGCGTGTATTTGCCATTGCTGGTTACGATTACACACCTATAAGCATGTGGGCCACACTTTCTGATCCCTTTAGGCCTGCCACAAAAGTCTGCAATGGGATTCCTATAGCAAACTGTCTATGTCTGAGACTGCTTTTAGACGTGCGTGGCGAACAAGCTGCACAAAATCTGCCACATGTGGGATTTAGACATGACATTTCAGGCGTTAAAGCTGGTTGTGCATTCTTTTAAAGCCACAAATTAAATACCTCAATGTTGAGGTATTTAATTAGCACCTTTAAAAGAATGCACGCCTGACTTTAATGTGCGAAATGTCACGTCTAAATCCCCCACGCGGAATATTTACACGCAGCGTGATTTTATGCAGCGTGTTCGCTGTGCACATCTAAAAGTGGCCTGAAGGTGGGCAAATGGCGGCGTGGGAGTTGTATGTGGCTCTCAGGCACCTGTACTGTAGCTCTTGCCAGAAATGGCTGCCGCATGACCATGCGGCTTCCTCAGAGAAGCAAGAGAAGCTGAGCCACCATTTCCACTACTGCTGATGCTGCCAGAGCCTCCTGGGGTTCATAAAGGCGGGAGCAGTGTGCCCCAAGCTGCTATTGCTGCTGCCTGAATCTGCCAGACTGCCTGGGAGCTGGAGGGATTGGGGGAAGCTGCAGTGTCTTGCGGTTTTGAGATATGAAAATTATGGTCTGCAGCTCTTGGGCTTAGGAACGTTGTCCACCTATGGTCTATGTCATTGCTTCTCTACATGTTTCAGGTTGGAATGAGAGAAGGGTGCAAATTTCGACACCACACACTTGCTTTGCTCACATACCTTCTGATTTCCTTATTTCCTTTTTGGTTTCACTACCTAGCAGACAAAACTTTGCTAATGCATCCTTGTTAAGCATCCTCCTCCGACATTATTTGACTGGCATTCTGCTATGTCATTGTTCTACGATTTAAAACTTGGGGACATCTAGGAATATGAAACATAAGGAACAAAAACATATGTCTTGGGCAGCTCAAGTACAGCTCTCAACCAGGGCTGATCCTAAGCCCTGTGGTGCTTTAATGGGTCTTACTTCATTGCACCCGAGTTTCAGCAGCTGAATTGTAACTGCTCCTCAGGACTGGAGTGTAGAGCACTGGCCAATCATAAAGCAGGAGCACATGTAAGAGTGTCTAAGGTTCTCAGGAACACAAAGATTTTGATGTGCAGCTCTTGGGGTAAGGAATTTTCACCAAACCTGACATACATATATCAAAACGACTCTTGACAATATTTGCAGAAAAGCGTCTGCAGCAGTCAAACAGATTTTTTTGCTTTCAGGGACAGGTATTTTTGGGGAAAAAGAAGAAACCGTAAACATTACTTAGAAACCAACGTTTGTGGGTGAGAATATTAACAAAAATTTCTCTCACATGTGATCAAACAGAATCACAGTGGGAGGTGGGAAAGGGGCCTTCAAAAATCATCTTGTCCAATCCTCTGCAATGAGGCAGGGTTTTTTACTATATAGAAAACGGGGCTGCAACCCGATAAGAAATTTTAGTTGATTAATCGATTAAGCCTTTTTGCAAATTAATTGATTAATTTATTAATATAGATTTGCATAAACGTACATATACTTACATAAATTTGTGTGGATTCACCTGATTTGCGTGTGTTGGGTGAACTTGCCTTTGGCTGGAGCGCATCCCCTTGATCTATGGACTCAGATCTATGGACTGTCAGAAGGTCCTGGCAGCCAACCGATTAACCGGGGGACAAATTTTAATTGGTTTTAGACAGATTAATTGGTTCGATTAATTGATTAATCGGTTCGATTAATCGGTTTGATTAATCGATTAAAGGTTGCAGCCCTAACAGTAAACCATCTCTGACAGAAGTTTCTCCAATATTTTCTGTAAAAACACTAATGAAAGAGATTCACCAACTTCCCTAGGCAAATTGTTCCATTGCCCAGCTGTTCTTACAGTGGGGAAGCCTTTCCTAGTATTCAATCTAAATTTACCTCTGATTGCCTCTTGCATTCCCTCAGTGACAATGAAGAAAAATGGCTCTCCATCTTCTTTAAGGCAGCTTTTTTCAATACTTGAAAACTGTTATCATGTCTCCCCTGCTTAATCAGATTAATCTTTTCTCTAGACTAAACATACCCACTTCTTTCAACCTTCTTTTGCGACTTGCATTCTAAACACTGCATCCGTTGTTCTCTGAATCTTCTCAATTTTGTCAAGATCTTTCCTAAAATGTAGCACGCAAAACTGGACAAAGCACTCCAGCCATAACAGCGTCAAGGTGGCCAATAACGACGGGTCAATGCTATTGATTTTCCCAGGAATCTACTTTTTTCATTGCCAGTTCCAGGCATATTTGGCAGGCATCAAGAGCAAACCACCAAGAAGAGTAGTATATGGTGGGCGGGCTTAGGGAGAAAAAGAAACGGGATTGCTTGCCTTTTAAGTGTTCAGACAAGCCTTTACACCTTTTTGCATATACCACTGCTCTGAATGGAACTATCTTTCTCCATAGGACACCAGTAAACTACACCTCTTTCAGTTATTCTCTTCAAACACACTGCATAGGCAAGGCCAATCACATCTGCATATAGTATTTAAAAACTGCATAGTCTGATGCTTGGCTTTTTCTGAGGCCATTTACCCACATTAATGGGGCTGACGATTCTCCCAGCAGAGAATCTTGCAGCCAGGAAACTTAAGTCGAGCTCCGCTGAAAGCGTCATCAGCCGCGTCCAGTGTTTTTTATCCTCTGAATGTCAGGACTCGAAATCAAGCCCTGACATTCAGAGGGAAAAAAGCCACTGGATGCAACTGATGACCTGCACCCATGTGTGGAGCTTGGCGTAAGTTTCCCAGCTGGGACATTCCCGACCAGGAGAATCACCGACCTCAGTAATGTGGGCAAGTAGCCTGAGTTTAGCTAGAGGGAAGGACCTTCTCTTTTTCAATGCTTCTACTACAGCAACAAGCACACTGCTAAAGCTGAGCAAACAAACAACAAACCATCTAGACAGCAGCAAACTACACAGGGATTTCTGGGCAGATCCAAAAGGGACAGTTTGGGCCAGATACTAATCTTAGTTTACAGCTGTGTAAATATGGGGTAGTTGCCCCTTTTCCTGCCTAGCATGTATCTAAGCCATTAATTTGCATGCAAGGGGCTAGTCGTGCTTGCATACAAATTAGAGCTGACTAGTCCCTTGCATGCAAATTAATGGTTCAGATGCATGCTGAGGAGGAAAAGGGGCAACTTGTAAGCTATTTGTAAGCAATTTTCAGCTTCCTGGACAATAGAGAATTTGTTTCCCTGGGGAAACCAGGGTTCCTGATAATAGAAAAACAAAATAGTAAACACGAGCTGAATTATTGAATGTTTGGGTCACTCACCACATCCTGAAAAGATATTGGACATGTAGCCCTTTAGCCTGCTAACACTGCTTTTACAATCTGTCCTTTTGGACATTTACATCTTTAGAGAGGGAAAATCTTAGCTATTGCATTTTTGCATTATTCCTGTTTCACATTCCCTGAATGTGAATTTAATTATCTGCTTCTGAGTTGTAAAGTATAGTCTAGACTTCCAGCTTCCAGGTATTTGGGAAAAGTTCTGAGTTCCAACAAGGACCTGGTCCCAGTACTTAGAACTTTGGAGAGTACTTGGATCATGTATTTGGTGCAGCCCTAATCTAGATAAAACTGAGCTAGCGGGAGGTCAGACAGCCTAACCCCCTGCTTAGAAAAGCCTTTCTGCCTCATTCTCCAAATTACAGGCTGGGGTATTACCGGCCCATGGTCAAGACCATGCCAGGAGGTTGGGGCGTGAGATAACCTGCATTCCCAGTCACACCAATACAGCCTCAGGTACATCATCCTGAAGGGGCAGGGGTGCCTGGCCTGAGGGGGCTGGAATGCCCAGGCTGGGCACACTCACCCTCTGCAACTGCACCGAGGCTTCCTGGGTCTGCTCCACTGTGGCCTCCACCTGGAGTGGGCTCTCCACCTCCACTCTCAGACTGAGCAGACCTCCACTTGTCTGGGAGTACTGTTGTGTCCTCTTGCCATAATTTTCTGCCTCTGGAGCCATTACCACCCCATGGAGCGCAGAAGGAGGAAGGGGGGACAGGCAACTAGTTTCTGTTTCTGAGTTCTCGCCTTAGAAAAAGGCAGGAAACAGCCCAGCCATGGCTATGCACTGTTGCTGCCACCTCCCCTGCTCAAGCTCCCTTTCATGCCAGTGGCAGAAGAGGGAGGAGAAGCCCCTAGGGGCCAATACTCTTTTCCCCAAAGAGGGCTCCTTAAGGAGACTAAAGAGGGGGTAGCAGGAAGGACAAAACTGGGGCAGGGACCCCCTGGCTCATCCCCTGCCACAAAGCTCAGAGCCCTTCCTTCCTGAGGAGGAAATGACGGTGAGGAGGGCTAACCCCCAAAACAAAGAACAAAGCAAAAAGTCGAAGTAAAAACCTACAGCCTAAAGGATCCTATTTCCTGCTCTCTTGCAAGGCAGGAATGGACTGGGGAGCTACTGCAGGGGTATGCCCCTCCCATAGTAGCAGTAGCTGTCAATCATCTGAATCCTGCCTACTGAGTGAGTAGAGACATAACCCGTCAGTTCTGACTGTCCACCCTGTGAAGAGAGAGAGAATGAAAAAGTGGGAAACAGAGGGGAGCAGGAATAGGAAGCAAATGGCTGCCAGCGTTGGATCCCTGAGACCTTTTTAAATATTGAAAGTGACTAATAAAGCGAGCTACAATCCCAGCTGGCCATGAAACTAGTCATTATCTGTTGGACATTTTTCCATAAGTACCACAAGAAAAAGTTGGCATAACAGCAAACAGCCAGAGTTCTGACTCTTAGGAGCTTGATTACTTAGACCACATTTACACCTGATGCAGTGGGAGTGGCAAAAAACCTGCGAGGTAAATACGTGGCTGTGGGGAGGAACCCGATGCCGGAAGTGGCGCCGGTGCGAACGGGGTTCTGCCACAGCTTGCTTTGGATGACAAGGCTGGATTTTGCACCCTGCCATATGTGAGCAAATCCGCAGCATAACCCCGTTTGCACCGGCACTACTTCCAGTATCGGGTTCCTCCCCGCTGACGTGTCTTTGCCTCATAGGTCTTTGCTGCCACCACCACCGAGTCATGTGTTAATATGGCCTTCGTGAGCTGGAGAAATGGCTTCTAAAGAACCAAAAAGCACTAGGAAAACCTGGACTTCAGGATAACAGAGTTATTCTCATTGGCTATCCTTAAATCTTCAATAATAGAATAAAAACCTACCTGACTCCATCCTTCCATTCTCATATTCCTCAGGGTTTTCAGATGTGTTGTATTGCGGAAAAGGCTGATTGCTGAAGAGATTGTCGCACAACAAGCTACGGCATAGCTTTTTGAGGAATCGCAAGACATACCCAATGCTGTTCACTACTGGAAGGCTCAGGAGGTGCTGTTTCCCATCAAAAGATGCAGAAACTGAAAAGCAAGCAGAAACAGCTCAATATATACATGGATACATAGGGGAAACAACCCAAAGAGGCTTAATAGAGTAGCAAAATTGTACAATGAAATGTTTTGTTTGTTGCTTAGAAGTTTTACTCATAGACAGATCTGAACTTCAATACTGTCTCCACACAACTTTGATGAACAGAACAAACTTTGCTTTGTGCCCCTTATTTCCATACTGGTTTAAACCAAATCCCAGGATCCTGCACAGGGTTTTATGAATATTGGATCTGTATAGGAACTTTTGCTGCTGGAAGGGATGGAGAGGGTCAGCAGTTTTCTTTTGGGGGGGATGGAATTTCTTACTAAGGAAAGGTGACTGTGGGTGAGAGCATCAGTTAGCTTCAATCAGCATAGTTCAATGATGTCACTGAAGCTGCATCAATCAATACACACTGAGAATCTGCCCCTCCCCTTTTAGCCTGGTTTCTTATAGAAGGGGCTTTATGCAGTCACCCTGCTGTATGGATGAGTGTCTCTCTTCACCTTAACTTTTGGTCGCATAATCAATTTTAACCAAATTTGGAAGAGAGGAGGAAGGCCCAAAGGTAAGTAGAGGGCCAACACATTGTAAAATTAGGTGCACTTGGAGAGCGATATGGGCCCCTTCATAGCCAAAAATTCCACTGACTTACATTGAACATTGCCTCATTCTTTGGAAACCAGGCTTCATTAATTCAGGTACTTGTGTCACAGAGCTGCTTATTTTAAAGAGCAATAGCAGCTATGGAACTATGTACAGTGTTTTCATGGGAGGTGTTTTACTGGCTTTATCAATAGGAGAGCAAAACTAATTAGAAATAATGAATTCATTTTAAAATATTGAGACAAAACCTGAAGCTTTTTAAAATAAGCAAACTGTCTTTCCAACACAAAAACTATCATATTTATTCTTTGTTATGATAAAGTAAGTTCTGACAAAGCAAAGTCCAAGGAATAAAAATGAGATCAATGACTAGACAGCATATTTGACATCCTCTAACGGTAAACCAGGCATGTTCATCCAAATTTATATAGGCATCACCAGACGTACTCCTAGAAGAAACTTTACCTTGTTTTTTGCTGTCAGAAAAGTTTTGCCCAGTGCAGGATGGACATGAACCACGTTGTTCCTGACATTTCATAAAATACATGCTTCCCAGCACAGTGCATGAACCCACAAGGAGTCAGGCTGTAGGTTTGTAGCCAATTAAGAGATACACAAAAAATTGTAGTAATTTGACAGTTTGAAAATGAAGAAGCAAAATTCTTACCACTCTAGAAAAAAATACTAGAAATACCTAGATCGGGAAAGAAATTCTTAAAGATGTCCCAATATACCTAAAATCAGTTTAAAGGAACCCCTAAAAATGGAAATACTGGTTGTGCTGATCAGTCTTGTGCTGTATTTGTTACTGTTGGAGAGAGAAAAAAAGAATCCTAATAATGTACTTAGCTTTCAACTTTGGTACTTCAGTGTGAGCTCCATCAGAAGACCTGAGTCAAATGAATTTGGCATTTGTGGCCCCTGGGGCAGTTCTGCCATTAATGTTAATAGAAATCATGCTCATGCAAGCAGAGAAGAATAAACGAACAGTAGAAACCCTCAGCCTAAACTGCATTGGTCATGACTGATTTGCATGTTTTCAGGAATGAGTTAGAATAATTTTCTGAGTGTGTCTGTTATCTCTTTTAAGAGGGATGGAACTGGGATGAGAGTGCCCCTCAGGGACAATAAAAGCAGAAGGGGGAAGTCTGCAATGCTGCACAGCAGAACAAGCTGTGGGGCTCAAGGCAGGGAGGGGCACAGGAAAGCTAGTGTGATTCCGGAAGAATGGGATTGACTGAACATTAGTGATTTCATTTTTATTGCCTAAATTCATGCCTCCCTTTCATCTTCTCCAACTTGCAGGAAAAATTGAATTTCATTTCCTTCTTGTTCTAAAGCAGCTTTATAAGCAACCATTTGATTTCCCTAGCAAAAGTTTTACTGCTTTTAACGATTTAACAAAGCAGAGATTAGTGATCCACCAAAATCAATGACTGGGATCATCCTTTGGAGCCTGTTTCCACCTCCGCCTGCCTTTTGTGCTGTGGTATGCTTATATTTCGAACTGTGGTTTCAGACACTTGTCCTATTTGCCTTTGTTTGTTGGTTTTTGGGGTACAGTGGACAATATTTTGACAGGTTCTAAATACTGGCTATGTATGAGAGAAACCATGATTATCAAATATATGACCCTTATGGATGGAATATGTTATGGTTGAATTGTCATTTAAAGGAAAATGCTGTCTATTTCGGAACAGTTAGAAGTTTACAATTATATACAATCTTTTGTATGTCAATGCTGATGTTTGTGTTTGTATGTTTGTTTGTTTGTTGTTTAAATGTGGGCTACGGCGAAAGTTAGAGCCGTCAATAAAATTCAGATTCAAATACTGCTTTTAACACCTTTTGATTCAAAAACATATTCTTAAAAAAAAAAAAAAAAGAACAAAAACTTCTAAAAAAAACAAAGGCAAATTAATTTAAAATGTGACAGGAAATGAAAATATTTGTGATGGTGGTTGGCTTTTTACCAGCTGTCATGTTGGCTCAGACAAGTGGTATTTTTCCCACATGATGGCTTCTGCCAATAGCAAGCCCTGGGATGAATAATTGCAATTAGCATGCCCACCAGGACAGTAGTCGTTTGTGCTAGATGTTGCCAATAAAACTAGCTTCCATGTATACAGTATGTAATAGGAACATAAGGCTTTGCTTTGTAAATCCATTGCCTTCAGTAGCACCACTCCTGGTTTTCTTCAATGTAAATGAGCTTAGATGCTGGTTCCTGGCTTGCTGGACTAAGAAACATGGATATATAACTTTCAAGGAAACAGGATAGATATTAGAGGCAGCTCTGATCCTCCCCCTACCCACACCCATTGCTTGTGCCTCTTGTTCCCCCCAGCCCCGGAACACACACATTCCATGATCCTCTTCCAATCTCTTCCAGAAGTTGCTTGCTTCCTGGAAGAGGGGAGGGCGGGGTGAGATGCAGGCAGAAGGAAAGGAAATGTAAGGACTGAGCAGGAGACCGCACTATACAGATAGGGGGTACATGCAGGGTTACCATCTCCCTCCGGGCTTTCACCCAGATGGGGAAGGATCATGTTGGCAGGGCAAAGAGATTGTCATGCCCGTTTCTGATGTAACCCTACCTCTTATGGGGTGTTGTGGCGTTATGATGCTCCATAGAGGTGGGGTCACGTTTTCTGATGTGGCTGTCCATGGAAAAGCCGATATTTTAGGTTACCAGAGACTCTGGGTTAATCCAGAGTTTCCGGGTGAAACTCAGAGAGGTGGCAACTTTAGGGGTGTGTTGTTGGGGAAGGGACAGGGAATGTGAGGTGCAAAAAAGGAATAACTGCATACCACTGTCTCCTGCTTACTCCTCATGCTCTTTATTCCTTCCCCCTGGTGCACACCACCTCCTCCAGGAAGCAAACAGAGCTGTAAAGTGTGCAAGTAGTGATGGAGCTAGAGACCGGAGGAAAAGGAAATGTGTGATCTAAGGGGTTAGACATAGGTGGGGCTGGGCTCAGGCTCCCACCCTCCCACGTCCCAGTTGTGACCTGGCTTTCAAGGCCTTCAAGTTTAAGAGGAAAGGCAAAGATTCTATAACACTTTCAGATTCGTCACAAAACCATTCTCATTGTTTTACCTGACACCATCTCTCCTCCATAGCCCTGTTTGACAAGCGAGAAGACAGTTTTTTGCTGGTGTGCACAGTCGATGCATGCCTGAACGGCTTGCTGTAGCACCATGGAAGGTCTTTCTGGCCCAAAGTGGTCTGGAAGCTGTTGCACTTTTTTTCTGTCAAGGTACGGCCCCATGTTAGCCTGCTTGTTCACGTAGATGCAAACTGCAAACACAGAAGCCCAATGGTTAGTACAAAAGACGCTAATAGTCAGTTGTCACCTGCTAGTCCTGCTTTTGGCTTTAATTACCATGACACAAGAAGGCCAAAGCCTGCTGGTCTTACTCACAGCAGTCCTCATGTGCCATGTGTAAAGGGATTGGGATTTGGAATCAGCATGTATTCCGCATGTATTCAGATAAACCCCATGCAATTAATGAAACAACTCAAAATTCAAAGTGTGTTTTCTTACAGTTTGCCACCATTAAAATAGATATTGAAAATTAGATTAAAAGGAGTTTGGGATAGAATTTAATAACAGCATAAATCATTTGCTAAAGTGTACTTCAGTTTTTATTTTAATATAGTTTAAAACTATATACTGTTTAACGTATGCTGAAGGGAGCCTTCTTTAAAAGTAATATATTTAAATATTTAAAATATTTTGCAATGGCTTCTCATTCCAGATGCTGTGTAACAGCAATATAAAGAGCTGGTGGCTCCTGGGCTTGGGCGGTCCCATGAGATGACCCTTGATTCATTGCAAGTGTGATGTTCATCACTCTGTTCTTCAACTGTGATTTTTAGAATGAATATATTTCACTGCACTGAACATCAGGTGATGTTTGAGGATCCTGGAACAATTTTATTCATAGGATGTTTCATTCCCTCCAGTGCACTGTAGCATAAGTTACAATTAATTTGGAAGAAACAACAGTGTCACAGTTGGTGATAATAATAATAATTTCTACTGATCACAGCGCTTTATCTGAACCAGCACACAGGGAGCTGGTGTGCAGTACTGAGATTTCTGCAGTCAGACTTCACATTCTACGGCAGATAGTTAATGGTGTCACATGACCAAACCTGTAAGGACCAGGTCTTGAACCAGAGCACTTGGGACTGTGGTGATGGTGGCTGGCACCCAGCGCCATTAGTATGGCCAGGCTCAGCCCTTGAGTTGGTCCTGTTGGACAGCTTGATGGGGTTCCCACCCACTATGCCTTGATTGGCCATTGACCAGGCCTGCGTGCTCTGTATAAAGGCATGTGACAGGAAGCAAGAGCCAGGCAGAACAACAACCTGGCTCCTTGTCTGTGTCAGGTTTGCTGCCTTCTGACCAACTGTCCTTGGACCCCTGTCCTCGTCTCCTGGTTCCCTACTTCTGCACTTCCCTACTTCATACCTTCTATGTCAGCATTCCTGTTCCTGCCTGTCGCACCTGTTTCAGACTCTTTCTCTAGATTTGACCTTGGTCTGGACTCTGACTTGTACTTGGACTGCCCCTTTGGATCTGTTGATTATCTGGACCCCATCAGGATTCTGGTTCAGCCCTGATCCTGCAAAGACCCATCATTTGGCCCTAATCCAGCAAGGATTTACCATTAGGCCCTGATCCTGTAGAGACTCTGACTTGTCCAGCCCTGCATACCTGACAAAAGCTGCCATTAAAAGTTTCTCAGTTTGAGCAAAATTGACCTGTGGGTCCATGAGGCCCACACCAGGATTCTCTGCTCCATGTAAACTAGAGCTTCCTTCCACAACTGCAGGTGGGTGCGGACCCCCCAGGTGGGATCATACCATCTGCAGATAGGGTCACAATCTTGACTGATACTTCATATTCTATGCATGTCTTTCTGACTGTCTGGAGTTATTGAATTATAGTGAAGTCTTAAAATGGAATGCGACAGACAAAGTTTGTGAACCACTTATTTAAACCCAGTGATGGAGCTGGATAAGGATGGAAGGAGGAAAGCAATGTAAGGCGTGCTTTGGTGGTCTGTATACCTTGGTGAGGTTAGTAATAGAAAGGAGCAATTGCGAGGATTAAATGTCTGCAAGAGGCATGGAGGCTATTTAAAAACACCTTCTTGGAAGCCCAGATTAAATGTATTCCACAAGTGAAAAAAAGTAGCAAGAAGAGGACCAAACGTCTGTCAGTGTGGCTAAGTGGTGACGAGAAGGAGGGTATTAGAGCCAAAAAGGCATCCTTTTTAAAAATGGAAAGTTAGTCTTAATGAGTAAAATAGGAAAGAGCAAAAGCATTGCTAAATTAGAAGTAAAACTTCATTAGGGGCCAAGAGGGAACTAAAGAGCAACTTGTTAAACATGCAAAAACTAATAATAAAAACTTTCCCAAGTACATCAGAAGCAAGAAGTCTGCTAAAGAGTCAGTTGGGCCGTTAGATGACCAGGGGGTGAAAGGGATGCTCAGGAACGATGAATGAAGCTGAATGAATTCTTTGCTTCAGTCTTCACTGCAGGATGTTGGGAAAGTGCCCATGTTGGAACTATTCTTTGTAGGTGATGAATCAGAAGAACTGCCACAAATCAGTGTGACTCTGGAAGAGGTTTTAGAGCAAATTGACAAGCTAGTGTCAAATCACTAGGACCAGATTGTATTCACCTCACAGTTCTGAAGGAACTCAGATATGAAATTGCAGATCTACTATTGAAAATTGTAGCCTGTTGCTAAAATCTTCCACTGTACCCGAAGAATGGAGGTAGTGAATATAACGTCAATATTTTACGGGCTCCAGAGGCGATCCTGGAAACTAGAACTGTGAGCCTGATGTCGATGTTGGGCAAACTGCTGGAAACAGTTGTTAAGAACTGTTGTTAAGAAGTTGTTAACGGCCTGGGTCCTGCTTATCTGCGGGACCGCCTCACTCCCCATGTGCCCGTGCGACCCTTGAGATCGTCCGTGGGAGACTTTTTGGAGGTTCCCCGGGCGAGGCGGGTGGCCACCGATGTTAGATCTTTTTCGGTGGCCACCCCTATGCTGTGGAAATCGCTACCGGAGGAGGCTCGGTTGGCTCTCACTCTCCTGCTGTTTCGGCATGTATGTAAGACCTGGCTGTTCCGTCAGGCTTTTGGCAAGGGGTGGGGGGGTTCCCCACATTGTATTGTATTTTAAATTGTTTTAAATTGTTTAAAACTAAAAAAAAAAAAATTGAATGTTGTTCGCCGCCCTGGGCTGCCCTGTGGGCAGGAGGGGCGGGATAAAGAGTTTAAATAAATAAAATAAATAAGAAAAGAATTACTGGGCATATTGATAAACATGACATAACGGGGAAGAGTCAACATGGATTTAGCAAAGGGAAGTCATGCCTCTATTGCTTGTAAATAAGCATGTGGATAAGGGTGATATAGTGTATCTGGATTTTCAGAAAGTGTTTGATAAGGTCCCTCATGAATGACTCTTCTCATGGGGTAGAAGGCAGTGTCCTATCATGGATCGATCACTGGTTAAAGGATAGGAAATAAATGATAGGACTAAATGGTCAGTTTTCACAATGGAGAGAAGTAAAGAGTGGCATGCCCCAGGGATCTGTGCTGGGACCAGTGTTATTTAATGTATTCATTAGTGATCTGGAAAAAGAAGTAAAGAATGAGGTGATCAAATTTTCAGATGACACTGTGTTGTCTGCTGCTTCCCAAGAAGTGAAGATTTACACGAGATAACTGAGTTAACAAATCTCTTTATTTAACCCTGAATCCAGGCCTCTTACAAGCTCTCAGTTCCTCAGCCCTTTCCCTAGGCCTTCCTCCCAGGAGCTGAGCCTCAGAGCCAGCCCCCTGGGGGGTGTGAAACTGTTTCTCTTAAAGGGCCATACACTGGATCTTTGTGCATACATTAAAGACACAAAGTTATTCCAGGTAGTTAAAATCTGAATGTGAGGAAATGTAGGAGGATCTTGTGAGACTGGGTAACTAAATGCAGATTAAATTTAATATTGACAATTGCAAAGTGATGCAAATAGGGAAAAATAATCCAAACTATATGTACATAATGGAGGGTTCTAAATTGGGGATTACTAGGGGTGGGACCCCGGGGTAATTACCGGATACCGGATTTACCGGTTTCCGGTTCTCAAAGAACCGGATTCCCGAATTAAATCCGGTATCCGGTACCAGTTTTATTTCATTGATTTCAATGGGGCACTGTGTCCCCATTGAAATCAATGAAATACAATTAATTCCTCCCCCCTCCCCCTCCCAGGCTGCGCAGGTGGAAGGGGGGACACCCCCCACCCACCCTGCCCAGCCTGGATTTTTGTTAAAAAAAGAGCCCACCCCCCAGCACCAGCGGCCGCGGCGTCCCCGCAGCCGCCGGTAAGTATAGACCCGATCCCTGGGGGGTGGGGTGTCCAGGGATCACCCCTACTAAAGTTGAGTGCTTTACCTTTGCGGAGCTCTGGGTGCGGCGGCGGCGGCGGGCGATCCGGCGGCCTCAGCGCCGGCTGTGGCTGCCAGCGTCAGAGATGCTCTAGGCCTTCCAGGGAAACCCGGAAGTTCCCCGGAAGGCCTAGAGCGTCTCTGAC
>QEPC01006051.1:1356432-1369228 GCA_003113815.1 Sphenodon punctatus | reverse complement strand
GCCACTACTGTGCATGGGAGAAGAATCAGCAGTCACAATGGCCAATCCATTCCCCGTTGTTCACTCCCAGCTCCCGACAGTAAGAAGTTCATGCTGTAAGCTACTTGGTTAATAGCCATTAATGGACCTACTCTCCAAGAACTTATCCTTTTAAACCCAGCTATACTACTGGCTTTGAACAGCATCCTCTGGCAACAAATTCCATAAGTTAATTATGTGTTGAGTGAAAAAGTACTTTCTTTTATTTGTTTTAAATCTGCTGGCAGCTAGTTTCATGGAGCGTCCCCTAGTTCTGGTATTATTTGAGAGTCTGAATCCACGAATCTCTCTCCGGGTGTCCCCTGCTGTTTGTTTGTTTGTTTTAATGTGTGAAAAGGTTAGATCATACGTATAATGCACCTTTATTCCAAAAGGTCTAACCTGGAAACTGAGGTTTATCAATTATGCTATATCCCTCACACATACATTTAGTAGGCCCTTTTCACACAGACTCTCTAACACTGATAAATTGGGTGTTACATTTTATTATACATGTTGCTGGGAACCCATAGAGCACACCTGCAGCCCTGAAACATGTATAATAAAATGCAACACCCATTTTATCAATGTTAGAGTCTGTGTGAAAAGGGCCATATTGTGTGAAGGGATTAATCTTGCTGTAAGTCTTTTTGTATCATAGGCTGTTTTTACATGAGACGCACCCACTCATGCCCACGTACCGGACATGGGTGGGTGCATCCCATTTGAAAGCGGTGGGTGGGTTGGTCGGTGTGAGTACGCGCTCCCGCAAAATATACACCTCCACCCACCACCCCCGCACACAGCAACTGGCAAAAACGCAGGTTGGTCTGTGCAGGGGCATGGGTGGGGATGGGTGTGCACCTGTATGCACCTCCCCGCACCACCCCCACAGTGGCAGACCGTTGCGGGGGAGGGGGGAGGTCCATTTAAAAATGGCCATAGATGTCACTGCAGAGCTGCACAGCATTGTGGGATACCTAGCAGCCCCCTGGCAATAAGGGGTAACTTTTAAAATGTGGAAGAGAATGTGAGAACATTTAAATTCTAATTCCAATCTCGCAGAAGAAATGGAAGAAGCAGGAAAAAAGGATTGTGCAAATGCAGCCTTACTTTTGAAATGTTGATCTGGCAGCTGTGGAGCTGAACCAAAGCCCATGGAAGAGCCCCAAATACAGACATGTGCCAAGTAGGGCTTCAGCAAGAGGATTTGATGTTTCTTGAGCTCAGCAAGTCTTGGAAACATGTACATTTTATGCCTTCAGTTCACCATTCAGGAAATCTTCTTATAACAACTCTAGAGTTGAGAAAACTTGGGGAAACCTGCCTGGAGGTAAAGGCAGTTTTCAAACAATTAAAAGCAATGGAGGAGAAAATTAAATGTTTAAAAGTCATCTTTTAGATTTGGTTTAGGGTTTGCAGAATGGAATAAGTCAAAAAGGGAAACCAACTCTGTATTTGCAGTAGTGTGGATCAGCTATGAAAAACTTACAGTGTCACCTAAGGCACAACAGGAGAGATGGGAGGGCGAAGCCTAATCTGCCCCTGAGCCATAGACACAGCCCAGGGCTACACCCCAGCAGCATGAGCACAGGCTTCCTCCCCTCCCCTTCTCTTCACTTCCAGCTGCTGCTTTCTGCTCACTTCAGGATCTCCTGCCTGGCGAGCTGGGAAGGAAGCAGCCCTGCACTGTCACTTTCCCCTCCGGCTTTCTCTCCTACTCCTGTCAGGCATAAGGTAGCACACAACAGTGAGGAGAAGAGAAAGGAAGAGGGAGAACAGCAGCACAATCAAAAGGGAGGGAAGGGAGCTCAGGTAACAGGAACAGCCTCTGTCCAGGCCATGCTTGAGAAGAAGAGCCAGGCAGGGAGGATTGCTGTAGGTGTGTTCAGGTTTTGATAAACTACACATTTTTAAAATCCAAAAAAAAGCCTTTTTCCGGCTTCCATGTTTGAAACACAAATATGAGGGCGGTGTATTCATATTTTGACAGAACCCAACATTTCCCCCTAAACATAATATCCAAGGTCTCAAACTGGACCACAGAAAACTCCAGTACATATCCATTTTGGAGCTGGGCTGCTTTCTAGCTCTCAGCTTAACTGTCTGCTTGGGGAGCCTGTAGCGAGCCGTCTCCAGCACCGCAGCCAGGCCTAACCCAGCCCAACCTGGCCAGGGAGAAATGTTGAGTCCTTGGTAGCCTTATTCTCCCTTCCCCAAGCCAGTGACCCCTCCTGCAAGCCAGTGACACCCCACCCCCCACCCACCCACAGGGTGACCAGCGCAAGGATAGTATTTTTCAGGATGCATACTTTCCATTTGAGGGACATTGAGGGTGCATAGGGTGGTCATACCTCCCCTTTAAAAGAGGACGCTTATGAAAAATACATGTTGCAGGTCTTCATTGGTTCAGGCAACAGACTTAGTAGCGGCTTTTTACTGCATTTTCCTTTCTTTATAGACTTGTCAAACTGGTAGAACCTCATTGCACTTCTGCACCAAAATTGTTTTATTTTATTTATTTATAGGCTGCTCCTCCTCACAAAAGCGACCCAGGGAGGCAAACTATATAAATATTAAGATAACAATATAAAACATATATTAAAACCAATCACATCCCACAATGTCTGTAAAAAACACTACCCCCCCATTCCACTAATCCATCTCTCTCCCCCTCCCCCCCCCCCCCCCCCAATGCCTGGTGGAATAGCTAGGTTTTACATTGTCACCGGAAAGCGAGAAGATCTGGGCTAAGGTGACTCTCCACCGGGAGCGCATTCCACAGTGATGGTACGATTGCCGAGAATGCCCTCCAGTCCGTGTGGACCTGCTGATAATGTAGGACCTCCAGGAGGGTGCTCCCAGACAATCACAGGGGCCACTCATGGGCCACTCATGGGCCATGGGATTGAGGCGGTCTGTCAGGTAAGTGGGGTCCAGGCCGTGTAGGGGTGTAAAGGTTAAAACCAAAACCTTGAATTGGGCCCAGAAGACAATAGGCAGTCAGTGCAATGCCTGGAGCATAGGACTAAAGTGTTCCCTGCAGCCTGTCCCAGTCAACAGGCTGGATGCTGTATTTTGCACCAGCTGCAGTCTCTGGACCGTCACCATGGGCAGCCCCACATAGACTGCATTACAATAGTCTAGTCTCGTGGTGACGAATGCATGGATGATGGTGGCAAGATCAGAATTGAAGACACATGGGTGCAGAACCTCTTCGCCAGATGTAACTGGTGAAAGACACTCCTGGCCACAGCCAACACCTGCAAATCCAGGCACAGTTGCAGATCCAGGAGCACCCCAAGACTCTGCACAGATAGAACCAATGGAGGACAGACTCCTCCAATAATGGAGGTTTCTCCCTCCCCCAGAACACCAACCCCGCCCACCAAAATCACCCCTGTCTTGTCAGGACTGAGTTTCAGTTGGCTCGACCTCATCCAGTCCCCCCACAGTGGCCAAACACCAGGACATCAACGAGACTGCAGGGCCTGGGTCGGATGAAAAAGATATATACAGGTGGGTGTTATCTGCATATTGATGGCAGTGCAACCCCCAACTGCATATGACCTCCCCAAGTGGCTGCATGCATACATTGAACAGGAGAGGGGACAGAATGGAACCCTGTGGGACCCCCACATGGGAGATCACATGGGGATTATGTACAGTCCCCTAAGACAACCAGAGATCTTCCTGCCAGGTAGGAACAGAACCGCTGTAAAATTGCCTCCGCTCCCCACCAAAGGTGGGGGGTGGCAGGGTCCTTGTTGCACCCACCTGGGGACAGGGGGTGGGACACGGCAGGGAGTTTTGGATGCGCCGCCGGGGCTGCAAGCCCTGGGGCAGTGAAGCGGCCGTGCTTGGGGAGTGCGGGAAGGGCTAGAACCTTGCCAGGGTTGCTAGGCAGCCCCAGCAGCATTGATTGGTTGTAGGGGACCCACGTGGGCAGGATTCAAGGGGTGGAGATTAACTTCGCAGCACAGATATCTCCAGCCTCAGTTGCAAGCTGGAGCTTATAATTTGTCGCACTCTGGCAGGGGTCCAGTACTGAGGGTTGAAGCATAGGTTAGAAGTTGATAAGCATGAGTCATCTCCGTAAGAGATGGGGAGGTCACATCCACCGGAAAAGCAGGGGTATGGCAACCGGTGGGGTGGAATCCCTGGGAGGGGGGTCAGCGAGGGTGGTAGGGAGATGTATGGTCCCCCGCCTGCAGGCCCATTCCTCTTTACTCAGCTCTGGAAGGAGCTTGGTCCTCCTCGCACGCGGCAAGTGCCACGACAAGGGGGAGACGTTGTTTGGTTTGAAGGGTGGTAATCGATGGTACATCGAAACCACCCCCGTTCGGTTGATATAGGATGATGCTCAAGTACTGGACCCACATCGTTCTAGGTGATTTCCCCCACTTAATTGCAATTCATACAATCTGGTTTAATAAAGAGTGCGGACATTTAAACCCAATACTTGGTGTCCTGTCTCCTTTCGGTACATCGTCAACGGTGCCATCCACCTTGGCCAGGTCCTGCTGGCGAGTCACCAACATCTCATGATTCGCTGTATCAAATGCCACAGGTAGATCCAGTAGAACCAGAAGGGTCATACGAAAATCATCCATATGCAGGGACCCATGTTCACTGCATTGTCCACATTGACAATGATGGGGAAAATGCAGTGAACACAGGCAAAGATACAAATAAGTGCAAATGCAGAAAACAGTCAGATACAAATACTTGACCCCATGCACAGCCCTAGCTATGGGGAAGAGATTTTAGAGGTCAAGGTACACCCAACCATACCCCTTAGCAAATATTTGATTGTGACCATGAGCATCACGCATTCTGCATTTCTTCTGTCTCTCTGGCAGTTTTTCTCTTTTGGAACAAAGATAAATAAAACTGCTTTTTTTGGCTCATTTGGCTCACTCTCTCTTTCATAGCAAGGTTGGTCTCATTTGTTTCATGCTCTCACACCCTAGCTGCCACCTATCTTCCTGTAAACTCAGTAACCGTGATCCCTACAAGATCATCGGTGTTGCTCCCTGTTGTCAGCACTTCTGTTCGGGTGGCATGGCACTTGGTAGTCTTTTAAATTTACTGCTGTATTTTGGTTTGAAAGAACTGCCTTCCAGCTTGTGTTTAGAGCAAACAACCAGGGGACTAAGCAGCAGCAAACTCATTGTACTGGAATCCTCATTTTTGGCAGTTTTCAATTTTAGTAAACAGTTGTTGCAAATCTAATTTGAAAGAGTCTTTACACTAAGACAGCCATGTACAAAAAAATGCCACTGTACACAAGAGTGAGGGAAACATCTTCTGCCTAGACCATAATAAAATAATACCAGGATTACAGGAGAGATAATACAATAATGTCCTGCTGCTTAATTACCTTTGGAAGAAAAAAACCCAACCCCAATCTTAATCTGAATTATTGTTGTGTAGGTGCATCTGAATATTTAATGCTTAGACTCTTATTGATCTGATGGTGTTCTTTTAGAAATCCAGCCTTATCGATGATGAAGCGTGAGCTTGTGGAAAATATGACAGAAGTGTTAGAGAAAAGGAAAGCAAAAACAAAGGCAGAAAGAATGTCTTAAAATCATGGGATTGCCTCACTATAAATCCTTCCCCCCAAAAAAGCTCTATCCAGTATCCACAAAGTCAAAATGACCATTGATGAATAACTGGTACAGTGCAAAAAAGTTTGACTTATCAGTAATTCTACTTAAGCAGATCTTAAGAAAATGGGCCTAGAGAAAACTGGTGCTTAGATTAAGTTACCCTTTCCCACTTCTCAGAAGCAGACAGTAAGAGTAGATGGCAGGGCATAACTGTGGGTGGGTGGTCTGGAGACAGGGAAACCTGGTGCTCACTCCTGCAGCCAGTCTGAGACTCCCAGGGTCAGAACCAACAAAATCAATCTGTCTCTTTTTCTTTACACACACACGCAAGCACGCACGCAAACAGAGTTGTCAGAGTGAGTCCGTATGTCCAGAGAGATGGAGATGGAGACAACTGATGTTACCTAGCCCTCATCTCCAGCCTGCTTGACAAGATGACTTGTCCTGACAGCATTTGTATGCTGTCCTGACATACGTTACAGCATTTTAACCACATGCTGCCAGGAAATCGTTAATACACTCAAAGAGCCTGATATGTTTGTTGGGTGTATTCTATACACCTTAAAAATTGTGTTATCAGGGTTCAGAATTCTACTTACCCAGATCAAGAAACAACACTTGGACATAGACCTTCCTATCCTATGGAACCCCATACATTTGTACATGTTGCATGGAAAACTATACTTATTTCCATCGCTGCCCTCTAGTGCAGTATAGGGCTCATTTAACCTCATTATCTCCTCAAAGTGGATGGATGTTTTCTCATTGGTTCCAATTATGGTCGGACTTGACCAGCTGAAAAAAAGTAGAAGCTTTGCCTGAGTAACCTCTATAGGATTACACCTTTTATCTATATGGGCCACTAATTGCATATGGCAAGTGACATCAGCAAGTATACATTCTGTGGAGAATTTCTCAGAAATTTCTACTCTTTAAAGAACCAGGGACATAAACACATCCCCCCCCCCCAAGTAATATTAAGGGTTCAATTCTGCAACCCTCCTCACACTGCAGAGCACTCGGGGTTGGTGTGTGCAGGAGGGGTATGGGCAAAAGGGGTGTATGGTGGGGTTTAGGGGAAGTTAGGGTTTGTGTCCTAGCCCTTCTGTGAGGGCGGGTTCAGTCTTGGGTGACTTCAACATACATGCTAAGACTAACCTTTTGGGGCCAGAGCAGGACTTCATAGCCTCCATGACAACCAAGAGTGGATCCCAAATATTTTCCAGCCCAACACATGAGGTGGGACACACATTGGATTTGATGTTTTGCTCATCCGCTGCGGCATTCCCACGGGCACCTCCACCCATCTCCAGGCAGTCAAACTGCCTGGAGATGCGTGGGGGCGTCTCATGTGAAAAGGGACATAGGTGAAAAATGTCAGACCATGAGGATCAAGTCTGACTCAATGGACCTACCCATTTATGTGCACGCACCCTCCACCCGCTAAGGGTGTTTTTAAACAAGGTGATACCACGCATGACTCCCCCAGGAGCCACTCATCTGACCGCCCATCTGAAAGTGGTGCGGGGGAATGCGGACTCCCATGAACCACTCCCACACCCACCCATAGCCACTCATGGTACACTGCCAGAAATCCAGAGTGCGCCATGCAGGGTAAGCCAAAAAAGGTGAGTAGCAATGGGCACCCATGCATACCCTGCCCATATTAACTGAGGCAGCCAGCCACACCAGCAGACTGGTCCACCACTTATAGGCACTGTGGGCAGGGGACACAGCTTTTGCAAGTCACAGGAACTGGCCACAAGTGCCGGGGACATGCCGGTTTCAAAGACCAGCATGGCATGCATCGCCCTCCCCCACGGTCTGTGGCAGAGGGAATGTGAGGTGGCTGCTGTGGTAGCCACACTGGGAGCTGCCTGCTAGAATCCCTCCCCACCTGAGTGGATGCTCTACTCAGTTCACCTGAGTGGATGCTCCAAAACTGTGCCACTCAGCAGCCATGGGACACACACACCCCCAGCATTGCTAATTTTAAAACATCCTAAGCTAAGCAGCAAGATTAACTACATCTAAACCACCAACAACAACAAAAATGTATCCAGCCTCGTCTTCCAAATCTCCAGTGAAGGAGATTCTACAACATCCCCCATTTCCTTGCAGTTAGGAAGTTCTTCCTAAAATTTGATCTAAATCTACTTTTCACCATCTAAAACCCATTTCCTCTTGCCCTTCTGTCAGTGGCAATGGAGAGCCATTGTCCCCCAGCTTTGCTTTAAAATACATAGAGGCAGATATTTGCACCCAACATCAGTTTTAAATAGCTAGGTTATATATTGCATACGGTATAAATGTCTTTGCTGTTCAAATCTTGGTCAAATTCAATTTCAACCCAGGCTGTAAATTTATAGTTTCCTAAAATCCAGAAAATATTTTCCCATCTGTTCTGTAATAATTCAGCTATCTTGCTGCTAGAAAGAAGCTGGCCATTTGCCATCTGGGCATGTAGTTGCTTTTAAAAAGGCATATAAAAGTCTCCTGGTATCGGAAAGACATACTATTTGCGAGCTAATTAAATCAAGATAGAGCTACCCATCATGAAATGTAATCTCTAGATTACATTTCTAGCTCAGAATGCATTTTTATCGAGAGCTCTACACTTTCAGGGATTGGACACAAAGACTCCTAAAAGAAATGTTGCTTTGGTGTACAAATCTGATAACACAAATAAATTGTGCAAGGCCAACCGTGTTGAGTGTTACAGACTAGGAATGTCAACATCAGAAACCAAAGCCATCACTTACAAAAGGAGGTCTTATTTCTGGCCTCCATTCATCAAGAAATAGCATCATTCCTGAAGATGCCATTTGTACACATTGGATGCCAAAAATGATTGTGTTAAACTAGGCCCCATAAATAATGAATGATCTCCAACTCATGGGCTTTCTTTTTTTGCCTCCCTTTTCTTTTCTCTTAGGTGGCATTCAGACGTTCAGTTTGTGTCGGAATTTTACAAAATTCGAATGTATCTTGCATGTCTGAAGTCTCTAATTCGAAATATTGTCGTCAATATCGCACCTAAGTAATCCGCAGTTCATAGCTAGTTAAACCTACCTTTATGCTGTCCGATTGAAATAAATCCGCGTTGTACAGCAGTGTGAAAGTGACGTTGTATTCGGTATTAACTGGTGCGAAATATTTCCTGCATGTGAAGGCAACTGTGCTTCCAAGTGCACTGTTTTACTCCTGCCCCTACGGATGCAGCAGCAGCAGCAGCAGCAGCAGCAGGGACTGGGACAGTTTGTAAACACTGTTTGTTTACAAATAACTCCTCCCCATGTGATCACGCACATGGGGAGGAGTTGTTTGTAAACAAACAGCGTTATCTCTCCGATTGGTGTCCCCGTTGCTGCTGCTGCTGCTGAAGCACTACTAGGAGGAAGAGGCAGGTGAGGGATGGGGTCCAGAGCCAGGGAGGGGTGGTAGAAGAACTTGTTGGAGAAGCTGGCTGCAGCCTGCTCCTGGCTGCAGCCCTAAAGTAATCCACAGTTCATAGCTAGTTAAACCTACCTTTATGCTGTCCGATTGAAATAAATCCACGCTGTACAGAAGCATGACAGCGACACTGTATTCGGTATTAACTGGTGCTAAATATTTCCTGCATGTGAAGGCAACTGTGCTTCCAAGTGTGCTGGGGCCCCACACCTGCATGGCTGGGCAGCAGGTTGCAGCCAGCTTCTCCCCCAATAGGTTCTTCTGCCTCCCCTCCCTGGCTCTGGTCCCCATCCCTTACCTGCCAGCGGGGGACACAGATCGGACTGGGAGACAACGCTGTTTGTTTACAAACAGCTCCTCCCCATGTGCCGATCAGAAGGTTGCTACCTTGTAAAGAAGGTTCTTTGAGATGGCACGCACCTAACATTCTCACAACTGGGTTGTGCATGCTCACTCTACTCAAATAATAGACCACATGATAGTCTCAAGCTCCTCTAGTATAAAAAGCACTCTCCCCCTCAGAATGACAGTTCCTTCCAACTCTTTGTAGGCATATAAGAAAAAAAATCCCATGCGGGGCTGGAAAGGTGGGTGTTGTGAGAATGTTTGGAGCCATCTCAAAGAACCTTGTTTACAATGTAGCAACCTTCTGTAATTGAACTGCACTGAACAGGCAGGTAAGCGCGCGCTCAAGAAGGTCTGACTGCGTTATTTCGCTGTAGGAAACAACGGTATGGCACGTATGTGAACACAACTGGCATTGTTAACAGTGAACTAGAGAAAAACTAATTTTTTTAAATCCAGATAATTGCTGCACATGTGAATGAGCCCTTAGAGTTACCAGTGAACATGGTGCTACTGAGACACAGCAGAGGTCATATTTTTGCCATGCTGTACTTGAACAATTACCAAACAATCTTGCCAAAGAGGCAGCCTCTTAGTGCCTGCACTTGATGGGGGCTCCAGCCAGTTGGCTCGCTTTGGGTGTTTTTAAATGAGCGCCACAGGAGAGAGAGGTCTGTGTCTGCTGAGTGGCACGGCTGCAGGACATGCACACACACAACATGTGTGGGAAGCGCTTCAAATGAGCAGCTCCCAACATGGCTTCCCTGTCCACGGAGGCAGCGACCTTGGCCCACACGGGGCACTCTGGATTTTTCAGGAGTGCTCCATGCATGGCCATGAGTGGCCACTGCATGGGTCATGGAAGTACACCTCCCCACACAACACCGTCACATGAGCAGTTGGATGCTGGGATAATGGGGGTGGGGGGAGAAGGGCATACATGGATACATCTCATTTAAAAACACCCACTGCTGCGATCCCAGAATGTAAGGGGTCCTTAGTCACCTGACCTCCCACTGTGCTCCTCCCATCCTCTCTGTTCCAGAGAGGCACCGCAGGATGGAGACTAAAGATGAAACAAACATCAGGGATGAATTCTGTCTCTGATGGATCTGCCGCATCTAATCTGGGTCAAACAAAATGGAGATCAGCCAAGATCCAAGCCCCATTTCATCAGCGATCTGGCCCTGGATGGGTGAACTATAAGTAGCGGGACGAGGCAGAGATGGCTGGAGCAGAGAAGGCACACGGGTTACGAGAGGAGGCAGGAGCAACCAAAGGCACCAGAGCCCAGGGAGCACTATAATTAATGAGGGGGCTGGGGCTGCCATGGAAGTGGTTGGAGATGGGGGGGAAAGCAGAACTTACTAGACCAGCAGCAGAGTAGGGTCCTGCTGGAGTCGGCGGGGAGGTGAGTCCCAGTCAGTCTTGGTGCTCTGTCAGATTAAAAATCTGCAAGAGATCTCCATGCACTGTTTCAGAACTGTTCCAGCCCTAAGCCAGGGCCCTCTGGAGATGCAAGCAGTCATAACATGCAGGGAAGGAGGGGACATTTAGAGAACAATTGTGTCCTCTGCATGTAGCAGCATGGCCATCTTCCTGCTTCACCTCCTCATAATATGGCTGCCTCCCTAGGGCCCTGTGGAACCTATGCCTGCTCCGACTGGACCACATTTGAAGTTTCCAAACAAAAGGCTCTAGGGTCTGATACTTAAAGGGGGCAAACTGTCTCACATTAATGTGAATGGAGTACTGAGAAGAGGGGACACTCAGAATCACCCATCCCCTTGGATAGATCAAATCCTTAAAGATTTGTAGTTAATTTTATTTATTTGGGTAACGTCTTTACTTTGCTTTCCCTTAGGGAACAAGCCTTTCTTTTAAGGTTGGGGGTTATGAGAAGGCAGGGGAACTTACAAGTCAGTAATTCCATTTCTAAAACAATTGACTTGGCTCGATCCAGAGACACTGCTGTTCATTTTGGAAAGGCACTGTTTCCTATACCAGTATTCTGTTTTTCCTTCCTTTTGCATATAGATGTGTTGGTGTATTTTGCCAAATGTGCAATCAGGAGAAAGTGTGTGTATGTGTGTGTGTGTGTGTGTGTGTGGAGAGTGGGGGGAAGATATGTAGAAACAAGTGCCCTGAAAATGTTCAAATTGAAGATAAAATCTGAAGCTATAGGTCTAAGTGGGAGGCAACATGTATTGGCAGGAGGAACAGGCAGCTACTTGAGTTCTGTTTCTAGCTGCATACCTGACACAAATTGCTTAATCGATTTATGGCTCAGCCTCTCTACTTTGTAAAGTAGCGCTAAAGCTATCCACCTTTGGAAAGCCTTTTGTGATTCTTGGGTGAAAAGTGCTGCAATTGTGCCAATATTAAAGATAAATCACTCAAGCTTAAAAGAAAAGAAATTACAGTTCAGAGTACTAACAAAATACAATCGTATGTGGGGGAGGCATATGTTGAGGACTACATTGAGGACTACAACTAACTCATGAAATAAACAATATATAATCAACTTCATATTAAGGCAAGATCCTTGAATGCTTGGAATTCAGATGCTGTGGATGGAGGACAACCTAATGCAACAGTCAGCAAGGCACATACCTCTCTGGGCACCTGCAGCCAGGAAAGAACTAAGGGAGGAGGACCTCCTTCTTCTGGTGCCTCCCTCAGCCCCCCAAGCCATGACAAGGTTTCCCCTCAACACAGTGCATATACACAAAGGCAGTAGAAGATGGGGAAATCATCTCCTTCCCTCTGTTAAGTTATGATTTAGGCATATACTTAAATATCTTGCTAAACCTAAGCACATGCGTAATCCTACAAGTCTATAGGACTACTCATTTGCTTAGACACATGGACTACACTTTGTAACAGGAGCACTATAGATACAATGGGTGTTTTTACACACACATTTCTCCTGGATGTTTGCTGTTACATCCTGAACTTTCTATGTGTCTAAATCACTGGGCATTTTTACACACATATGTTAAAGTTCCGGATGTTTCAATCTTCTGGGTTTACAAGTCCACAAGTAAGTTCTGGATTCATTTTTCTCACGCACACTGCCCTGAGGCAGTTCCTGGATGCATTCGTCACACAAACACTGCCCTGAGGCAGCCTAAAGTAGCCACAGTTGTAGATGTGACAGGCTGCCATGGAAAGCAAGTGACCACAGCTGCCTGGAGCAAAGCAGTTTACCAGGAGAACTTTTTACACACAAAAGTTCTGGAAGAAGTTCTATGCAGAAGTTCAAAGAGCTGGATGTTTAAGATCTGGGTGAGTGATTTAGACACACAGAAAGTTCAGGATGTAACAGCAAACATCCAGGAGAAATGTGTGTGTAAAAACACCCA
>QEPC01006051.1:1341205-1355474 GCA_003113815.1 Sphenodon punctatus | reverse complement strand
GGCTGCGGGTTTCCGTTCAGAAGTTACTTTTCATTCACCCCTGCCGTGGTGACCATTCACCACACTTCTGGACCTCCTCCCGCCCCGACAGCACGAAGCGTGGTTAGCTTCACCCCGGACCGCATTTGACTGTGGTGAACATCTGGATGAGAGCAAACAGACATGCACGGCGCTTTCACCCCCCCACCCCCCACCCGTGTTTGACTAAGGTTGACTGTGGTGGACATTCACCACGTCACTTCTGAAGTCACCCTTAGTTACATTTTTGGAAAAGGAGAGAAGAAAGAAGCAGGTGTTAGCGCTCAAAGGGGGTGATTCCTAGAAGTATTGTTGGATACAGTTTATTGGAGCTATATTGCTCTTTTTATATATGAAATCATTGTTGTTATCATTTATTAGTATTTTATTATTATTTCTGTTTTTATTGTTTGTACAATGATCATGGCTGTTGCAAGTGCCAATAAAGAAATACTAGTTACATTTTGGTTCCCATTTTTAATACATATGAGGCTAATGGGAGGACACTAAATTCAAGCAGTAAGCAGGACTTCTGCTTATAGGAATGAAAGGCAGTTACAGCGGTAAGTACATCATGTCATAATATGAACTAATGACAATTACACATATCAGAACTGGCAACTATAAACAGCACAGCAGTACAAGCTAACTACACCAGAGCAAATGTATTAGAAAGCGTAATACATTAGAAAGCATAATATTTGAGAACAGGAGCTTGGTCATAACTAGGCCGGGAGGGGGCATGGCCACCCATTTAGCAGTAAGGCTCACAATAATCAGGGGTAACCCAGCTGGGAGAGGTCGACTATAGACCATGCACAGCAATATTCATACAGGTGGGTCCAGCCATTGCACAGTCATTTCCAGGGTCCCTCCTGTAACTTCTGCTAGTACCACCCAGCTGGTGGGTGACAGAACAGAAGGCGCACCAGGTCTTTGCAGTCACCCCAGTCTGCAGAGTTCCCAGGGCACAACTCTGGGATCCCAGAACTGGGCCTGTCCACCACCCCATTATGAATCAGCACAACACTTGTATCTGCCAGTTATGCTGTTGTTTAAAAAACAGACAGTATATTCGTAATCATCCTTGTGGAAAATGGAACATGAATAGCTAACATGAATTATACACCTACCTAACTCCACAAATAGACTGAGAAAATAACTCGCAGCAATTTTCTGACAACAAAAACATCTAACTACAGTAACAGTAGCTTCTTTTATTCCCCAGAGTAAATTAGCTTCCCCACAGCACTCCACTTCTCCCCACCCACTGCTCAGCTTGGTGGCTTGTAACGTGTACTTTCTTCCCTGGCAGAATTTAAAAAAAAAAAAAAAAAATCCTGACTGACTCACCCTACATGCCACCGGCTGAAGACAGAGGGAGATTTGGTCTGCTCTCCTCCCAACAAGAGCTAAAGAGGAACCTGTCCTCACCAAGATACTGTGTTCCAGTTCACTATTGACGACAGGTTTTAGATCTACTATTTGGCCCAGGCTGAATGAAGTTTGTAGTTGTGATCCAATTCTTTCTGGGCAAGCATCAAACATTTCATGAATAATTGCTTGATTTTTCCACCAGCCCTAATTAAACCGGAGAACCTTACTTCCACTTCAGTTATTGCCTTGCACCATAGAAGAGTTAAGTGTTTGTTAGAGTTCTATGTCCATTGGGCCATGACCCTAAAGCTTCAGACAAAAATGTAGCCGGTGATTGGAGATGACAAGATAAGTACCTTGTACCCAGGTTTTCTCCCTCGCTTCTTTGGGATCTTCACTACTGGCAAAGAACCAGTGGGTGCTGAGTAAACATTGTGAACGGCCATTTTCATTGGAGCAGAATGGAGTGGGGGTCTTCCTCGTTTTCTACCCGGTATTCTCGGAGACTGCATGTCAGCAGGATCCAGCCTTGGAGGCAGGGTTGGTAAATGAGTCATTCACAAAGCAGCTGTAAGTCAACAACAACAAAACAAAATCCAAGCATTTGTTGTTTAAACATGAAGCACTTACATAACACCCATACAATTTCCTAACTATTATTTTACTATTTGCTCGTGTGTGTGTGTGTGTGTGTGTGTGTATGTGTGCACACGTGTGCTAGAAAAGAGGAGCAAAGGTAGAATACTTCCAGGAATATAAAAATACAGTCACTGCAGCCTTTAAATTCTATTATCTTTGCAGAAAGAATTTTTAAAAAAAACATTTATTTTTTTTGTAAGAACTCCATGTTATTCAGCAGTATTCCACTATAGACATGACAATTCTCTGTAGGCCAGCTGAACTTCTTAGATACCAGGATAGCAGCAAACACCTCTAGCTCAGTAGCTCCCAAGGTTTTGCCTGTGTGATCTCTTTTGAGACAAATATAATCTCGCAACCCCAGAAAGACATGCAAAGGATGACAAATAGCAATCCAAATCTTTGGATAGGGAATGGGGGAGTTGGGGGGCGAGCGGGCTGTTGGGGAGGCTTTTGTGCAGTTGTGGTGGGGTTGGGGAGGGTAGGGGTGAGGGGAAAGGTTGGGGTTTTTGGTTTTTTATATTGTTTATCTGTATTGTTTTTATTTGTTTTGTAAGCTGCCCTGAGCCATTTGGAAAGAGTGGGGTAAAAATTTAAATAATTAAATAAATAAATAAATAAACTAAAAATGGCACCTCTCCATGGGGTCACGATCCACAATTAGGGAATTTCTGATTTAAGAGGAACAAATCCTGTTCACTTCCCTCAAGCACGTAGTTTTATTAAAGTCAATCTATGGAAACAGCTAACAAAAAAGCACAACCATGTCCCTTGAGTGCCTTCCTGCTGACGTCAAGATTTCAGTTTTTTTGTTCTTGGTCCATGATATTTTGTTGTCAATGAAGGGTCTATTGCAGAATTGGGTCTTAGGCAGAGCTGAAACGAGTACCCACAAAAACAGGTAAACCTGTCAAACTGCAATACTTGACCTGACCCGATAACATTGGGTTATTGGGTACTTGGTTAGTGCCTGATGAACTAACTGATGTACCGAAATACCATTTTCATCCCAATTTTACCAATCGTTATATTGGTAACTTGGTGACTTGGTAATGGTAATAGTCAGTATTTTCAAGTAATTGGGTTGATATCCAAAATTGCAGGTATTACCTGTGTGTAGCAAACGAGCTACCTGTTTCACTAAGGTCCTTTTTAAACTGACCGCGAGTGTGGGGGGGGGGATGGATGTGCATGCAGCAGCGTGGGCAGTGTGGGAGGCGGTGTACATGGGTGCACACTATCCCCCCTGCATCCCCCACATCCCTACTCACAGACTAATTGCCGTTTTGGCTAATTGCTCCGGGAGTGGGCGATGGGTGGAGGTGGGTGTGCATGAGAGTTTTGTAGGAGCGCGCACATGCATGCACACCACCCACTCATGCCCACACAGTGGAGCTGCCTGGGCATGAGTAGGCCTGTCTTGTGTGAAGAGGGCCTAAAACAGAAAAGTATTTGATCTGTGTAACTTTTCTAGCATCTGTTATCAAAGGGATTTCCTTGCCTTTTGATGAAATTCTCCCTGTTATCTCAGCGAAACCAATGGAGTTTCACAGAAATAATGGAGCAGTTCACATCTCAGTGAAGAAAATCAACATGCAAAAATTCGCTGCCTTTCAAGTGAATATGCAGGATTTTTCACAGCTTCTGGCAAAGAAACACAAAATAGGCACGAAAATGCAGTGGTGAAAAATTAATTTTCAAATCTATATCATATTTCCCCATCTATTCAGCTTTCTATTTAGTGGATATTGGGAAGCGTAATAAAAATATGCTTACGTTCCTTGTGAAACCAAGGTATTAGACATCTCACAAACCCTTTGAGGCCTCTGACTTTAATGAACACTTTCTGACTTGAATCACACCAATGTGACTACTTAGTTGTGTTCAAATCATTGACAAATCTCCCACTGATTACGATGGGGTGCGACTCCCTCTCATGGTTACAAACATTATGGTTGCAATTCTGAACCCACTGAAGTCAACGGCAAAACTTGTATTCCCTGCATCCTATGTTGGGCAATATATGTTGGCAGGATCGGTCCCCTGAAAAACACACTGAGGCTTAAAATATTTTTTATCATTGAAGTTCTGAAATGAATCAAGAAGATATGGTTGACAACCAAGACTTCCATATTTCTGAGTGAATTCCCATCCATATTTTACTATTTTAATTTTAATTGTTTTAATTTTGTATTTTACTGTTTTAATGGTTTTTACTGTCTATTGCTAGATCAGGTGGGGGGAAAAACCTCTTCAACTTCTCCCTGAAGTTAATACATTTATTTTAAACACATTAACAATGGATCTCTTAATATCATTATGGATGTCTGCTCTGCTTGAACAGATCCATTATATACTTAAAGAACTGCAGACTGGTTATAAAACCATTAGCCCTTAATGCCATTGGCTTAAAACTCTCAAGTAGAAGCCTAACATCAGGTCAGAGCAAATAATGCTCTATGAAATCTAAAGTGCCTAAATTAATCGAGCACCCAGAACTGTTGTGGGTAGGCTCTTTAGACAGATAATGCTGGTTCTATAGACACTCACTGAGCTGGTGCTATTTTCACCAGCACTAGAAGTCTCCCTTGTATGTGGAGGTTGTTCTTTTAACCTGGCACAGATGCAGCATGAAAAACAGCAGACTTAACGCAGTGTGAATCAGGAGGAAAGGGTCTGTATGCTGAACATCACCACTTCTTTCCTTCTGTCTTATCTTGACTCAGAGAGTTTTTTTGAAATACATGTTATATGACATCCATCCACTCCAACAACAAAAAAATCATCTTCTGCTTCCAGATTATCTTAGAATGAAAAGTTTTGTGAAGAGGTGAAAAAGACCAAGACTTCTTGGACCGACTTTTCTGGCTCTGCTACACAGACGTATATCTGAAAGCGTAACATAACAAGGGAGTTTTTCCTTTTTAGTTCCTTTTTAACAAGGACTGGGGGGGGGGGGGGGGGGAGGAGGGGAGAGTCCTCCTGGACTGTTCTTCCAAGAGGGCAGTCTCAGACAATCAGAATGCTACGTTGTTGTACCTCTAAATACTGTATAAGATAAGTATCTGCTCATATATGGGAAAGCACAAAATGGTAGGGAGTGTTTGATGCAAAACCCATGTACATATTGATAGATAAATGACAAAAATTCATATGCCAGACAAGCCATGATCTAATCATTATATTTAATTAGGAAGAAAAGAAGGGGACTGATTTTTCCATTGATGCAAATCATGTCCAAGTAATGCTACTGAAGTCAGATGTGCTTAAAACCTGTATAAAACTGATACAGAAAGAGAACTGAATGCTTTCTCTTAAGCATTATTTGCTCAGGGGTTGGGGGTTGCATATATTTAGATTTAAATATAATTTCAAATACCTATACAAACAGCTTTAGGCACCCTAAGTAATTAGAGACTTATACATTTTGGCCACTGAGCAGCAAAACGAGAAGCATATCAATTTAGCCAGCCAACCTGTTGTGTCTTTCATATTATGCTGGGATCTTCCTTTAAGCTTCTACGGGTTTTCCCCTTTGAATGAGTGACAGCATTTCCCACTATCATTTCAAAATTTGCAACACAAACAGTTTCATGGCAAAACATAAATAAATTGAAAACTCAATAATAGTTCCCCCCCTTCTCTCTCCCATGTGGGATTTTTAATTTGAGAATAGACAAAAGCCTCCCTCTTCTTGCAAAATATAGTAGTTGAACATACTTGTTTACTGGTTGCTTGAAAACAATCTTGCTACCTTCCAGGGCACCAAGTGTGTATAAAAGCATCCTTTTGTCCAAAGTGGGGGCATAAGCTCCGGACAGGCAGAAGGGTGGTATAAATTCACTGGTGGTATGAGAAGTATATTGCTGCTGTAGCAATAGCTGAAGCCTAAAATGCTGCCTGAACAGCCGTAACTAGAAGATCATTTTATGAAGTCAAAGAGAAGAATCAGGATTTGTACAAACTGAAAGGGGTGGGGGGAGCTAAATTTAATATAAGAGGCCTCTTGATGTTTGTGGCTTCTCTACACCCATGCAATTGGAGAGCTGAAGGGGGACAGGGGCGTAGTGTGTGCTTAAAACACATTTTTGCCTTAGCTATCCTTCTAAATATAAATACTGTGTATTTGACAGCCACTGATCATTTTTCATTCCTTCCTTCCCCTCTTCTGAGTCATTTCTTTGGAGCTTAGCCTGAAACTGTTGGCTCGCAAGAACATCACCATCCTGCCACCCTAACAGCCACTAGACTACAACCTCCCACACCATGCAAACAGCACAAACAAAGTATAGCATAGCTGGCTATATTAATCTGTGAGGTGCCAAGGACAGAACGTCATAGACCCGTACTGGGAGAACCATGGGCAGTAGCTTCCAAACTCTGCTTGATGGACCACTGATAGCTTGCAAGGCAATGGTAACTTGTTTGCAGCTGTTCTAGGCTACAACTAAAGCATCGTCAGAAGTAAGTTTATTGTGCTGCCATCAAATGCACACAATGCTCATGCCTGGTGGACCCACCTTTTTACTCCAGAGGAGACCACGGTGCCAGTGGGGACCTTTAAAAGAGGATGCTTATGAAACATACATGGTGCAGGGCTGACTTGGTTCCAGTGCAACCCTACAACATGTATTTTTCATAAGCATCCTCTTTTAAAGGTGAAGTATGGTAGCCCTACCTAGGTTACCTACCCATTTTGTCCAGTCATTGGCAATCTACAATGTTTATTTGTTGGGTCCATGAAAAACTTTTAGGACTGACAGAGGCCCATTGGTCAAAAATGCTTGGGAACCTGTGTTTGAAGGACAGGATTGGAAGGCAACAGCTCTAAGTTCTATTCCCAGCTCTACTGCCTACTCCTTGTCTGAAATTTGATGGGTCATTTAAGCATCACTCTGTCTCAGTTTTCTAGTATTTAAAAAATGGAATTCTAGAAACCCCTATAAGTTCCAGTCAGAATCACAGCCCTCATGCTGAGCACTATGTGTTCTTGCTCTGAGGAGCTCAGAGTATAAAAGACAGACAATGGGTGTAAAGAGATGGACAGCAGCTCCACTTTTGTCGGCACCAGCCTACTTCACCCCCAGGTTGACCTGACCATTTGATGAGCGGCTACCGGATGTGCAAAGCAGAGCAGGCTGGCATAGGCAGAGGGGAAAGGACGCAGTTTCACTCAGGGAAGGCCTGATGGAAGAGGTGGGTTTTCTGGAAGGATTTGAAAGTTGAGAGGAAAGGAGCAGAATAAATGTATCCAGGGAGGGAGTTCCAGGCATAGGGGGCAGCGAGAGAGAAGGGGCGAGGAGCAAGGGGGGCCCGAGCAGGCATGGGTGGGGGCAGAGGAGGAGCGACGTTCCCAGAATATACTATGCCTGATTTTTCTATGAACCACTCTTTGACTAGTAAGCAGCTCACATATCTGTGAAAACACAGTGCCCCCACCCCACAGCTGGCTTGAGATCTTTACTTCCTTCTGTGCACATGGCTTTATACAACTGTGGAACATGCAACAAGAAAAATAGCAAGAGGAATTGGGTATAGCCAAGACCCTTATGATTAATGCATTGAAAAGCTTATGTGTTCTAAGAGGAGGCGGGACATTTCACTCACACACTGATTTTTATTTCAGAAAAAAACAAAAAAGCTTAAACACAGCACCAAGTCACAGCTGACAATAGGCAGCTAGAAACAAACTTGCAGCTACAGGTGTCTCTCAAATGAATGGAAATGCTTTTTGTTCCAAATTATTTACTGGCTGGAAATCATAAGCAGCAGCAACCCCACGAATTCATAAATTGACTGTACAGCATTTTTCCTCCAGCTTTGCAAGAATAGGTCATCCTTTGTGTCCTTATTTTTTTCATGACCATCATTTCATGCGCCATGAGCAATCCTGGATTTGTTTCTGTTGCAAAATAATCTGTTGTTGGATGGTGATTTTCATGGGCAGTGACTCAAAGCAGGAATAAGTATCTGATAGGAAATTTCACAGGATCTGTTAAGACCTGCAAAAAGGTATTGGTTTTCTCTGCTCCTTTCCTTACTACCAGAAAGTATGAGAAGGGGAGCAAATAGGTCTGCGATGTCATTCTACCATACAATTTTTTAAAGTCAAGTTCACAAGCAGTGGCACCTTGCTGTCCTTCAGGAGACGTTCTTTTGAAGTATAGCACCCCAGTGACACTAGAAAGAACAGTAGCTGAATCACACTTCTAACTCAAGTTTGGTTAATGAGCCAGAAGAACCTGAAAATCCTTGCGAGAATGGGACCCATAGGAGTAGCAGTGGCCAACTTCATGTTCCTTGATCTTACCTTTCTTCATTTGGTCTGACATTTTTGTTGCAGACTAGTAGCCTATGGCAGTGAATTGATGAGATGAGACTTTACTGAGAAAGAATAAAGACAGAATGGGGGGGGGGGGGAAGGAATATGTGAAAAATTGATCTGACAAGGCCACGTGGATGCCAGGGCTCTTCTGGTGCGATAGAGTCAGACAAATGTGTGTGCAACATGCTCCAAAAGAACATCCAGAAAGAAAGCAAATACTTCTATTTTTCTCATATAAATATTAGGACAAGGAAATACAGGCAATGGGCACTTCCACTTGAATATTACTGTGAGATAAAAAGGAAGCTGGCATCTAAAGGGAGCTTGCAAATTAAAACCTGTGAGGTCCTTTTCTTGTTTTGATTTTGCAAGAATTTTCTGTGCGTTTGGGTTTTGTCCCAATTCAGGAAAAAGTTGAAATTCTGACACTTTCCCAGAGGAAGACACATTTCCCAGGCAGACCTTTCTAAAACTAGAAATGATACTTTGATTGTGAAACGAAATAATTAATGGGTCTAAAAAAGAAAATTCAAGGAATAAGCTTTCCCCCTCCTTTTAGCAGGAACAGTGTGCATAGGCAGGTTGGTGCAGGAAGAGCCATTCACTTTGTGTGCTAGTAGTGACCAGAGCAGTACCTAAAAGGAACAAGGTGTTATAAGAACTAAGAAGTGCCATACTGGGTCAGACCAATGGTCCATCAAGCCCAGCATCCTCTCTCTGACAGTGGCCAATTTCAGTCACTTGGAAGACGCACCCAACAGGTCACAATCCATTCAGAGCGATTCATTCCCTGTTCTTCACTCCCAGCTCTAGACAAGAGGTTACATTCCTCAAACCTACCTGGCTAATAGCTGTTAATGGATCTACCTTCCAGAAATTTCTTCAGCCCTTTCTTATCCCAACTATACTACTGACTTTGACCACATCTTCTGGCAACAAATTCCACAACTTAATTGTGCGTTGTGTGAAAAATACTTTATTTTATTTATTTTGAACCTGCTACCTGCTAGTTTCATAGAGTGTCCCCTAGTCCGAGTACTATTTGAGAGGGTAAGTAACTGTTTCCTATTAGCTTGTTCTACACCACTCATGGTTTTATAAACTTCTATCATATTCCCTCTCAGTTGTGTCTTCTCTAAGCTGAAGAGCCTCAATCTATCCAGTCTCTCTCCATAGGGGAGCCGTTCCATACCCCTTATCATTTTTGTTGCCTTTCTCTGTATCTTTTCTATTTCTACTCTATCATTTTTGAGATGGGGCAACCAGGACTGCACACAAAATTCAAGATGTGCTCACTCCATAGATTTATATAGCGGCATTATGATATTTTCAGTTTTATTCTCCATCACTTTATGAATAATTCCTAACATTGTTTACTTTTTTGACGGCTGCTGCACGCTGAGCTGAGGATTTCAATGAATTGTCTACACTGACTCCAAGGTCTTTTTCCTGAGTGGTAACTCCTAATTTAGAACCCAGCATTGCGTACATAAGGTTTGGATTGTTTTTCGCTATGTGCATCACTTTGCACTTGTCCACATTAAATTTCATCTGCCATTTAGATGCCCAGTCACCCAGTCTCGCAAGATCCCTCTGCAATTCTTTACATTCTGCTTGTGTTTTAACTACCTTGAATAACTTGGTGTCATCTACAAATTTGATCACCTCATTCCCCTTTCCAGATCATGAATGAATACATTAAATAACACCGATCCTAGTACAGATTCCTGGGGCACGCCCCTGTTTACTTCTCTCCATTGCAAAAATTGAAATGCTGACAGGTTGGTCAAATCCATACTTAGTAATGATGAGGCATGGCATGCTGCCCCATGGGAAGGGAGCTGCTGTCCACACTGAGATTGAGGAGGCTTGAGAGCTCAAATTGTCAGTGTCCCAATACCCAAGAGAAGGAAGCTGGACCATAAATACAGCTGGGGGTGAGAAATCTTTTAACCTCGCAGGGGTCACTTTGAAAATTGGTACAAGCTCTGAGGACCACATAGACGTTGGGGGCATAGGTGCTTAAGGAGTTTGCTCAGGAAGAGAAGGGTCCAGTTCATGTACCCAAGCCCTTATTTCTCCACCATTACCGTGAGCTCATTCTTTCAGTGCTTGGAGCAGGGGAGGGAGGGAGGAACTGGGCCCAGGAGGCAGAGCCACATCGAAGAATTGGAAAGGGGCCACATGAAAACTAGCTGCAGACTGCATTCGGCCCCTGGGTCTCATGTTCCCCAGTGAAATACAGTGTGGTATAAAATACAAACCATGAAATACAGCATGGTCATTTAAGGAGTGTCATTTCTGTTTGTTCTTTCTATGCCAAGTACCTCCATCTTCAGTATATAATCTAGAAATGCAGTATTTCTGGTTTTGCCTGTATTAGATGAAACTCTGTTCCATGCACAAGTGTCTTTGGAGAGTGGGTGAACCAAGGCATGCAATTAGGACACTTTAAGGAAGAAAGATAGTGCTGGCTGGAAGCAGTAGGAACCAAAGTGAGCTTCAGCCGCTAACCCCTGGCTGCCCCTAATATGGGACCTGTGCAGCGTCACCCTCCCACAAGGTAGCAGCAAGTGCTAATGGTGCCAGGAAAATGATTCCTGAGGCAGGGATGAATTGCGAGTTCATTTTCTCAGCCCTGGACTGAAGGAGGGGGATGAGAACCAATGATTCGCTGAACAACTGTTCAGCAAGCTGAGTCTGAAACAAGGTGACTACAGGATGGGCTCTCTGTCACCCCAGTCCCCAAAGAAATATTCTGACTCACAGGCCTACAATAGCTGGGTTCCAGATCGTCCTAAGGACCCTGTCCCTTCTCTGTTTCTCTTCTTATTTATTAATTATTATTATTAAGCATTTATACAGCGCCAGCAATGTACCTGGCACTTTACAGTTGTAAGAAAGAGACACGGTCCCTGCCCCAGTGGGCTTACAATCTAAAAGAGACAAGGGGGAGGAGAGAGGCAAATGGGGGTGGGTGGGAACAGAGGAAGAGATAAGGATACATACTCATGAACACATGAGGTCTCAGGTGCACATGCTTGGCTTAGTTACAAAGGTGTCATTACGCATTTTATGTTACACAAGATACAATGATTCAGGATAAGTTGGCAAGGGGAATGAGGAACCAGGGAAAGCTTGACGGAAGAGGTGGGTTTTGAGGAGGGATATGAAGATTTGGAGGGAGGAAGCCGAGCGAATGTGTTCAGGGAGGAAGTTCTGGCACGAAGGGCTGCCAGGGAAAAGGGGTGGATGCATTTTTAGGAGCAGGGAAGCCGTGAGTAGGTGAGAGTGGTGGCAGAGGAGGAGTGGAGCTCCGAGACAGGAGTGTAGTGGGAAATGAGTGCTGAGAGACAGAGTGGAGCAAGGCCAGGAAGAGCCATGTAGGGAAAAACCAGGAGTTTGTGCAGAATGCGTTCAGGAAGAGGGAACCAGTGGAAAGAGGAAAGGAGGGGCTGTATGTGGTCAAAGTGGCAGGCAAGGTGGATGACCTTGGCAGCAGGGTTATGAACAGAAATGAGAGGAGCAAGGTGCGAGCGGGGAAGGCCAATGAGAAGGAGGCTGCAATAGTCGAGGCCAGAGATGACCAGGGCAAGGGTTTTAGAAGAGGAAACAGTGAGGAAAGGACAGATTTTAGCAATGTTGTGCAGAGAGAAGCAACAGAATTTGGCAACAGAATCAATCTGAGGTTTACAGGAGAGGAAGGAGTCAAAGATGAATCCTAGGCTATGTGTCTGAGGAACGGGCTGGATTTTGACCCCATCAATGAAGACAGAGAAGGAAGAGAGAGAGGAAGGATTAGGGGGGAAGATGAGTTCAGTTTTAGCCATTTTACATTTGAGCTGACAATGAGACATCCAGGCAGAAATGTGAGAGACACAGTTATCATCCATAGTAGTTTATTGTGAAGCCCAATGGCTATTACAATATTACAATAACAAAAATGTAAATAATACATATACACACAGTATGACACCCAATACAAAATTTACACACAGTGGTTCCTAAACGAGATTTCCTTATCAACATAAAAATTTGACAAAATTTTGCAACAGCTCTAGACATCTCAGAGTCCACATGATTAAGAAACTTCTTTGACAGGGCCCCCAAGTCGTGAGAGTCTACAATAAACATGCCCAGAAGCTCCCGTCTAGGTCCGCTAAGGGCTGTACAGAGAAAGAAAATGTGTCTGCAGGAATCAGGTTCCTGCAGATCACAAAGCTGACAGAGCCTCTCATGTCTAGGTGTACCATTGTAATGCCCCTCTAACAGGGCAGATGGATAGACATTACACCTAAAGCAGGTAAAGGCCCTTCTTTGACTAGAATCGAACCATGAGTATAGGTAACTAACACCCAAACAGACGGAACTAGCCAAAGGATATTCAGGTGCAACTCTCTGGACAGACAACAGAGCCATCTCATTTTCGACCTCCTGATCTAACAGTCTTTTCTTTATAAGAGATAGAGCTCCAACAAATCCTACATGCCCTCAGGTTTCTCTAGAGAATCCCAATCGGTTAATTTCAGTCTCCACCAGACGCGTCCATGGGCTGTGAAGCCCCTCAGCCACTGCCAAGGCCAAGAGGGAGTTATCCTGGGGCGGAAATAGATGAACTCTCACCCAATATTTCAAGAGTGATTGCAAGGCCCTGGTTTTAATGGATAGACTTGAAGTTTCCAATCTCAGCATCACCTGCGGGGTTCCCCTTGGGACCCCCAGGATGGACCGCAATACCTGGTTTTGTATAGGTTCTAGATTAGATAGGAATAAGAGGCCACAAACTGGAAAAGCGTAGCGGCACTGAGTAATGATTTTTGCTCTAAAGAGCCGCAATGCCGGCAATACTAATCTCCCCCCATTGTTATAAAAATAACCGAGAATAGCAGCCAAAGATCTCTTAGTTTGAGACACCACTGCCTCCATATGGGGTTTCCAGCTCAAGGAAGAGGCAATAATCACTCCCAGATACTTGAACACGTTTACTTACTTGCGTTACCTCCAATCGCCCAATGATGCGGGTTTTTTGTTCCCCGCAAACCCATTACCATGACTTTGGTTTTGGAGAAATTAATTTTGAGATCTTCCCTATCACACTATTCCCCAAATCTTTGCAATGCTCTCCTGAGTCCCACCATGGTCTGTGAGATTAAAACTGTATAATCGGCGTACAAGAGGGCTGGAACCCCCCTAGTGCCTATTCGAGGAGCATGAGTGTCCGTGGCCTTCAAGAAGGGAATCATATCATTTAAGAAAAAAGTAAATAATACAGGAGCCAGAAGACACCCCTGCCTAATGCCTCGACGAACAGGCACTTCCTCTGAAAGCGTTTGGGCAGGGGCAAGACGTATTCGAATTTGGTTATTGCAGTGTATTTTCATTAATAAAAAAATTAGACGTGGATCCATCGAGGTAGCACTTAGTTTGGACCATAACCTTTCTCTGTTAACCGAATCAAAGGCCATACTAAGATCAATGAAACATAAATAAAATTTGCCCTGACGGGCAACATATTTACCAGAAAGAAGGGAAAGGACAAATTTCCCACTCTGGAAACCGGTTTGCTCAGGCTCCAATATGTTATTTTCACCCAGCCAGACCAACACTTTCTACAGCAAAAACCTGGTATATAGCTTCCTGATACTGCTGAGGAGGCAGATGGGATGGTAGTTCCCAGGGAGGAGGGGGTCGCCCTTCTTAAAGAGCGGAACTACAATGCCACTCAGCCATGATTTAGGGATTTCACCCAAATCATTAATCGAGGAGAAAAGGGGGGCCAGAAAACTGGCCCACCACACAGGCTCGCATTTCAACAGCTCCGGAGGAATAAAATCTCCGCTGGGTGCTTTCCTTAGATGGAGCTTAGAGATAAATGATATAACTTCGTCTTTGGAAACTGGGGACCAAGCC
>QEPC01006051.1:1320125-1332573 GCA_003113815.1 Sphenodon punctatus | reverse complement strand
GCCTTGCTGCTGGGTTATGCCATGCCACTGGCCTACCGTTGCCCTGGCTCCGCCCCTAGGCTTGCAGGCCCACCGGTGGCTTTGCCGCCAGCAGGCTGGCCAGCCTTACTGCCCCTCCAACCTTAAAACCCACCAGCCACTCCTGTATGCCACACTCCCTGCCTGCCTGTCCGCCCAGGTTGCCAAGATCAAAGCCTGCCTCAGCCTGCCTTCCGCTGCTCATGCCATGCTGCCTGTCTGCCGCTGCTGCACCATCAGTTCTGCTACCGGGCAATCCAATGTCTGCCGCTGCTCCACCAATGCCTGGCAGCCTGCAATGCCCAGCCAAGTAGGGGTGCCAGGCCAACCACTAAGCCTCAAGCTTTCCTGGCCTCTGCTGCTGCTGCTGCCGCCGCCGCCGTCACTGGGTCTCAGATGGCCAGCCATGGTGCCACGGGCATCCCCAGGGGCCAAGTGCTGAACCTGCCTGCCCAGGCAACCCAGGGTGCCATGCCTTCCTGGTCTCTGCTGCTGCTGTCTCTCTGACAGCCTGCCATGCCCCCATGGGCACCCCTGGAGCGCCCCAAGCCTCCAGGTTGGACTGAACTTTCCGAACGTTCGTGCGGTGTCCGAACTCCATGGGACCGAACCCACAAACCTGAACTAAGGTGTTGGACCGAACATCTGATCGTCTGAACATCCGAACTGCGTTCTGTTCGCACATCCCTACTCAAGACTAGATTTAGATTCCACGTGGGGAATTGGTGAGCCACTGGAGGAGAGATAACCCTTGACGCTTTCATGAACTGAACAATATGGGTGTGGTTAGCTACCCTGCAGCCCTTGACGGTGCAGAGCAAGCTATTCGGGGCAGCTACCTGCCTTTGAAGGGTATTGGGTTTTAACCCCTTGTCTAGCCCCTCTTGGAGAAATTTTAGGATAACCCTTATGGGGGCCTTAGCTGACCTAATGTCCCTGATCCCACACCCCCTGGCAAAGGTAGCATTTTGTGGCCGGTCACCTGGATTGTAGCATAGTGTCCATGACTTGTTGGGAATAGTTCAGCTTCCTTAAAGTCCTCTGTTCAACCTCAATGCTGTTAGTTTCAGGGCTTCTGGGTTGTTGTAACGGATGGGTCCCTGAGTCAGGAGGTTGGGGGTGACCGGGAGCCTGAGCGGGGTTTCCGAGCTCAGGTCTTGGACATCCGTAAACCACGGTCGCTACAGCCAGTAGGGGACTACCAGAATGGTGGTCGATCGTTCTTTACTGATCTTTGCCACTGTCTTCCCTATTAGGGGAAAAGGTGGGAAAGCATACAAGAGGCCTGGCAGTCAGGTCAGGTTCAGTGCATCAAATGCCGCTGCTCGGTGATCTGGGAATCGGGTTATGAAGAGACTGGTCTTTGTGTTGGCTGGTGACGTGAACAGGTCGATCTCTGGATGTCCGAATGTCTTGACTATGGTCTCAAACACTGCCAGGTGGAGTGCCCACTCTCCCGGGTCAATCTTTTCCCAGCTTAGCCAATCCACTTGAGTGTTTGTTTTTCCCATGATGTGAACCGCCCTGATTGATTTCAGATTGTTTTCCGCCCACATAAGGAGGACGGTTGCCTGCTAGTGGATTCAGAGCGAGATCCTCCTTGGTGGCTGACGTATACCTTCGCCACTGTGTTGTTGGTGTATACGAGGACGTGTTTTCCTTGAAGGGCCTGGACTAGGGCTCGTAGGACTAGGTAGATCGCAAGCAGTTCCAGCCAGTTGATGTGGAGGTGTTGCTCCCAGGAGAGCTATTGCCTTGTGCAGTCTTGCCCTGTGAGTGCGCTCCCCAGCCCCGGAGGCTTGCGTCCTTTGTCACTGTCATCCTGTTGGGGTCTAAAAGTGGGACGCCTGGTTGGAATTGGTCTCCCTTTGCCCACTAGTGGAAAGAGTTCTTCAGCGGTGTGGGGACTGTGATCCCTGGGTTTTCTCCCTGCACCAGGGAGTCTTGTCATGGTTGTAGGAATCATTGTAATGGTCTGGAGTGGAATCTGGGATTCAAAGGCAGATCATGGCACCCAGTAGATTGGTGAGTGTCTTCAGTCTGGTCTTGCAGGCCTTTGAGATTTAATCGATGAGGTCTCGTAGTTTCTTTTGCCATTGTGGGGTAAGGAAGACTTTGTACCTGTTAGTGTCGAGGATAACCCCCAGGTGTTTCAGGATTTGGGAGGGGGTCAGGTGGCTCGTCTTCAGCTTGATAATGAAGCTGTGGTTCTGCAGGTACTCGATGGTTCTGTGGACATCCGTCAACGCTTGTTTGTAGGAGGGCGATCGTATGAGGATGTCGTCGAGGTATGGATGGATCCTGATGCCTTCTGTCTTCCTTCCGTAGATTTGCAATGAGAGGAATCAGGACCTTCGTGAATGTCCTGGGTGAGGTTGTGAGGCTGAAGGGTAGGGCTGTGTATTGCCAGTGTTGTTGGACATACGATTATCTGAGCCATTGCCTGTGTGATGGTAGGATGGGAATGTGGAGGTATGCTTCTTTGAGGTTGAGGGAGGTCAGCCACTCACCTTGGGTGATCGCTATGCAGATGTATTGAAGGGTTTCCATCTTAAACTTTTGTACTTTGAGGATTCTGAGGTCGAGGATTTTGAGGTTGAGGACTGCTCGCCATTCCTTCGACTTTTGGGGGATGAATAATAGAATGGAGTAGAGTCTGGATCCCTTGTCGCCAGTGGTACAGGTTCTGTGGCTCCGATGGATTGGAGTCTGGCTACTTCCGTTTGCATCGTGGATGCTTGTCCAGATTGTTTGAGACCGGTGAGACACATTAGGAGTTTCGAGGGAAGTGGGAGAACTCAATAGTGTATCCCCTCCGAATGGTTCGGAGGACCCATGCGTCTGCCGTGGAGTCCAGCCATCTCTCTGCGAAGAGCTGCAACCTGCCTCCTAGGGTTTCAGGGTCTTGAGGGGGGCAGGCCCCATAGTCATGCGTCCGCTTTGGGGTGAGTATCCTGCACTGAAAGGATGAAAAGGCTTTTTGAAATCCTGAAGCTTTGTAAAGTTTGCCTTTTGGACTTATCTGCAGCGTCTGTGAGGAAGACCCCAAAGAGTTGGGCCCCTTTGAAAGGTCCCACCACTGGGGTATTTTTTGACTGTGGAGTCCCCTTTCCAGGACCTGAGCCAGAGGCAGCGGTGGGCTGCTACATTGGATGCTGCCGCATGAGAAGCCCAACAGAGGATATTCATGGAGGAGTCTGCTATAAAGGCATAGGCCAACTGGATCCTGGTGGATAAGATATTTGTCATTTTCACAGAGACCTGAAGATCCCTGGCTCGTTTGATCCAAGTTATAAAAGCTCTTGAGAAGTATGAAGTGATGTTAGCCATTTTAATGACTGAGGTTACTTCCTCAAAATTCCTCCTTAGGCTACTCTCTATTCCCTTGTCGGTAGGATCCCAGGGGGTAGTACTCACCCTCTGTGGGGAAAACAGAGTTTCTAGTGAGGGATGCTGCTGCGGTATCCACTTTAGGGATGGCGAGGAGGGCCTCCTTGCTCTTAGTGAGCGTGTAGAGGGATTCCTGTGTTTTATTCATCCTGCGAGCCTTGTTGGGGAGCTGTCATTTCTTTTTGATAATTTTCTCGTAAGCCTTATCTAGAATCATCCCTCTGTCTCTGGCTCTAGCTCATGGAGTATATTCTCTCTCCTCCTGCTCCTCTTTGGAGGAGTCTGAGGAGTTGTGCTTGTCTTTTTTATCCCTGAGGTGAAGAGCCTTCACCTCGAAGATCTGGTCTCTGTATTTACTGGGGAACTGCCTTTCTGGGTCAGAGGAAGCTTCAATTCCTGGCTCCTCAATCACACCCTCCTCAAGGGAGGAGTGACTGTTCTCTTCCTCAGAGGGTTCGTGATCCCCTGAGGCCTGGGACTCTGACACCTCATCCTCCCCTTCACTGGCTGCTCTTGGGGGGCAGGGAGCCTTTTTTCTTTCCCCTGGCTGCAGCCTCTTCCTCTTCAGAGGAGTGGGGAGACCTCACCTCCTCAGAGGCTTCCCTTGATGAGGAGGGAGAGTCCAGAGGTCTAGGAGCCTTGCGTGGCTTTTGGGGCAGGGGTAGCGTCCCTTTGCCAGTGCCCTTGGAGTAACCCTTGTAGGGGCAGGTTTTCTTGGACTTAATAGGAGATCTTTTGTGCTTTAATTCCCATAAGATCTCTTTAAGGACCTCCATGTGTGGATCTGGGGCCAGGGACGGGGCACGTGGGGGACTTACAGTTAGTGCATATGCCTGGTCCATTGCTGAGCCTGTGTCTGCTGCCGCTGCCACCATCCTCCTGGTGGTGGCCATCTCGTGCTAGCTGTTGCTCCTTTTAGTTTTGTTTTCCCCCACCGCCGCTTTTCTGGGTGGCCTGGGGGGGGGAAGGAGCAAGCCGGGGACTCTCCTGTTGCGCACCGGACTGCTGGAGCCGGCAGCAGGTTTCGATTCTTCCCCCGGGCTTAGGCGGGGTAGGGAAGAGAGCTGGCTCAGTCACTGCCGTGCTTGGGTGGCGAGCCATCCTAGGGCCGGAGGGAGGGATCCGCTGCATTGCCGGGCCCCCGAACTGGCTGCTGGGGGTTAGGGTCCAGGGACTTGCCTGGAGACCCTGCTCCATTGGATGGTGGCTCCGCTGCCACTGGGGCGGCTGGTCTTGGTTTTGGCCCTTTCAGACTCTAGCGGGGGACGGGTCCCAGGGAACCAAAAGCTAGAACCCCTACTGGGGAACTGCTAAGCCCGCTCTGTGGGGCCCCTGCCCCAGCTGGGGAGGGGGGCACCCGGGTTGCAATCTTCCCATCCCTTCCTAAGGCAGGGGGTGAACAAGGAGGGAATTCTTTCCTCCCTGGCACCTGGAGGCTTTTTTGAAGTTTTCCAGGCTGCCTGCAGCTCTTCTGTGAGGAGGCAGCTAGCCTGTGTCCTACCTGTGTGGAGGCAGACAAACAACTGGAGCTGAGGGGTTAGATTCCCACTGAGCATGCTCCGGGGAAAAAAATCAGGAAGTCTGCCTCCTAATGTCCGTGGCAGGGATCTAACCTTACAGTTTTTACTGGCCATTCAGGAGGATCTCCCGGGAGAATGTATGTTGTTATGTTATGTTATATGTCATGTTATATGTTATGAAACTGACTTATTAAGATGTAGTATTAACTTGGAAATGTATTATTGATGATGTTTTTAATGTCAAAGTTAAGGCCAGTACAAATAAATATGGAATAGAGGAAGAGTCCCGATCCATGGCATCCATAAACAAACCTGAAATGTCAACGTCAATGTGAGAAGCACTGGCATAAAACACAGACCCGCAGAGTCTCAATCGTGCAGATCCCAGCCCTATGAAGGATCCATGGAGATTCAAGTGGGGGCTCCCAGCATATGGAACCTATGAGTAAATGGGGGGAAATAGTGTGTGTAACATAAGGGCCCATAGGGCCTGCAATGCAGCTATTTTGTAATCATACAAAATATCCAAAAATTCAGATCAGAGTAAATATAAATACAGCACACAAATAGGTGTCAGTAAGAAGCTGGAGAGTCTTTTGGCCTCATTCACTAGCAGCAGGAGGACTATGGAAGCCTTTGTATCAGGACTCTTAAACTTTATCAGTTGAACCAAGTGGCAGTGGCGGCGGCTCCGCCCCCCCCAGGGCGTTTGGGGCACTGCCCCCCTAGCACCCTGGGGGACGCCCCGCTGCTGCTAGTTAAAAACAAAAACAAAAAAAAACCTTCTGAATTCTGCTTCAGAGGCTGCTGCTGCTGTCAGTGATCTATCTCCCTTCCAGGATCCACTCTCAGAGCCGCTCTGAAAGTGTGTCCCGAAAGGAACAAAAAGGCTGAGCTGCTCAGCCGTTCAAACCGCGTTTTCTATTGAAAACATGATTTGGGCAGCTGAGCCCCTCAGTCCACAGCACACATAGAACATGCTGTCTCTGTAAGCTCCTGAGGAAGCTGCAGTCAGCAGTGAAACGCTGAGTTTTACTAACACGCATTATGTACAGACAGACATCAGATGGTACATTGTTTCATTATTTGTGACTTCTAATTGAGAAATACTTCCTGTTTTGGGCCATTTATTGCTCACCGTCCTTCTTACTGACACCTATTTGTGTGCTGTATTTACATTTACTCTGATCTGAATTTTTGGATATTTTGTATGATTACATTTTCAGTATTCAAACAGTCTTTACTGAGAATCTTTGCCCCTATTTTCCATTATTGTACTCATTGTATAAATCTGTTCTGGTTCTTTGGTTATTTTGTATAATTATGTTTTCAGCATTTAACAGTCCTCGCTGGAAATACATTGACTTTATTTTTCATTATTGTATACATTGTATACATTTTCTCTGGTGTCATATAATTAGATAAAAGCTTTCGCTAATTATTAACTTTGTATTCGTTATAGGAGTAGTCATTTAGATTGGTATTTTGTGTCTCAGTTGTACTGCTCCTGTAGATACCACTTTGTTTTGCTGTTCTCCATTGTACTGGCCAGTTTGTAGGTAGCTCATCCAAATGAGAGTTGCATGCACACAGCATTACCACCCTCTCCCTGCCTACCTTACCCACCCCCATAGCGGGGAGGAGTCCAGAGTTTGTCTTTTTCCAGCAGGAATCATACGCTACTCACGCGTGTTGCCAACTATTTGTGTTGCCAACTTGACCCAAGAGAGCTACTTTTAACGAAATGACACTAAAACAAATGTCTGGTCATAAACACTAGGGTATTTGGTTAGCGAGGGCTCGAACCTTTAAAACTCAAGTTGAACTGATTGTGTAGCGGAAGAAATTACGTTTATGTTTGGCATCACTATTGTAATAAGCTCTGCTTCAGCCAAGTGACTGCTACTTCAAATGTCCATTAAACTCCTACATTATGCGAGAGTTATTTACAGGTTGCTTCCTCAGAGAACCCTATTGCCATTAGCTTTGTTACTGGAGAAGCTTTCTGTAGTTATTATTGAAAATGATCTCTTTAACAAGCTAGTCCTCCAAACCAGAGAATCCCAACAAACTGTTGTGTTTATTTATACAGCTCTGCTCAACAAAGCATCAACTTGTCCTTAGAACTTAATTATGCTTTTCTTCTCACAATGAGTATTTCACTATCACATAAAGGTCTGATGCGTACTTTGAATTGGTGCTACCAAAGGTTTCTTCCCTTCAAAAGGAGATCTATTCGGTGTTAAGAAGAAAAGGCTAGGCACAAGATGAAATTGGGAAAGTGAACATTTATATATTGCTTGTTTTAGTTCCCAGCTGAATCAGGAATTTGATGATCCTCATAGCTCTTCCATCACCATGTTTCCAGAGATGGTAAGATTTTACTTAACATTTTTGTAATTTACTGTCATCTTAACATCACTCACAGCAGTAATCACAGTAAAGTTACTCAGACTGTATCTCTCTAATTGAATTTAGTTTTGAGGGGAGGGATGGGCAGAGCTGGTTTCATGGGAACAAGGCACTGGTGTTTGGGCTGAGATTTCTGCAGGAATACAGCTGGTGTAAGAGTGCTACCTGTGTACAGTCTGACCACCCTCTATTCAAGATCTGGGCTGCAGATAAACAAGTTGCACTAAGAAAATTCAGAGGATTGTTGCCATGAGATGTTGTGAAGGCCAAGAGTGTGACTGGGTTTTCTTTTTTAAAAAATGATTAACTAAGTTAATGGAGAATAGATACATCAGTGACTATTATCAAGATGGTCGCGTGATGAGACTGCAGACTGCAGACGTGAATGGATCACTCTGCATATATCCTGTTTATATATACAGCCTCTGAGGCATGTGCCATGTGACCCAACTGAAGCTCTGCAGAATCAGATTAATCTCCCCAGTTGTGCTCCCTAGGGAGTGGGGGAACATTTGAAAGTGGTGGAGGAATGCCTATTACTGCAAGTAAGTATCCCTACCTCTTAGGGTGGCCAGATATGCAAATTTTAGTATTATTAATATTAATTAATTTATTTATTTATTATAAAAATTTCTTATCCTGCCCCATCCTGCCAAAGGCAGCTTGGGGCAGCGTACAATATAAAAGCATAAAATATACACATAACTTAAAACAAATAATAAAAGCATCAATTCCCCCCCAAGCCCTAACCCATCTCTCTCCCTACCCATCTCTCTCACCAAGCACCTGGTGGAACAGCTAGGTTTTACACTGATGCTTGAATGAGGGAAGACCCCAGGCCAAACGAACCTCTGCCAGGAGGGAGTTCCACAACCAAGGTGAGGCGACCAAGAACGCCCTCTTCAATGTGGCCCCTTGCCGAACACGGGGGACCTCCAAATGGGTGCCCCCAGCCGACTGCAATGGCCATGTCAGAACCCAGGGAGTGAGGCGGTCCTGTAGGTAGGTGGGACCTAGGCTGTATAAGACCGTATAGTGTCTTTTAGAGGACACCTCTGAGAAATACAGGCTGCAGGACTGCATTAGAGACAAGAGATTAACTGCATCTGACTTATCCAGGCTATGTCCCAAATTTCTGGCCCAGTCAGGGCTCTGACCTGGTACAGATCACTTTTTGAGACAGTAGGGATGGGACTTTCAGTTTTTGAAAGAACCAAAAGTACCTGATAATGGCCATTTCAGATTAATCCAAAATTTTGGTTCTTTTTCGGTATCGGTTGTATCAGACCTTTTGCATTGATTTTTGTATCAGATTTTTAACATTGCAGTTTGTCCACATTAACTTCAATGGGGAAACCGCAATGTTAAAAATCCAATACAAAAATCAGTGCAAAAGATCTGATACAACCGATATGAGAACCGAAATACATGAGAACTGAAACTGAAATTAACCAAAACTGAAATTTTGCTCAGAGTCCCACCCGTAGGAGACAGTATACAGTGTTTGAAGAGAAGACCATGGGTTTCAGTCAACTTTTGTATATTCAATCTGTATCTTATTGGAGGAGAACTCAATGAAACTAACCTGTGAGGCTTTGAGTTGTGCTGACATTCAGCAGAGCAGCAGCACTGGTGGGTGAAAGAACACAAATATCTGAAGCCACATTCACACGAAACAAGGGTAAACAAACAAAAAAATCCACCTATGTTTGGGTAACCCTGGGTTAGTTTCTCCAGAAGGTTATAGCTGTTCATGTGGCTGCATCAACAGAGTTAAATTACCCATTGCTGTATGTCAATGGATGGAAGGAGCCTGTGGAGCTACTTCCATCCATTGATACTTTGTTTGCAAAGTATCATTGGGGTAAAATATCACATACTACCACAAGGTAAGTCCCAACAAACCAAAATGGTTTGTTTACCCACACCTAATTACTAACATTAAGCAGTGGGTAGTTAGCTAAACTAACACTATCCAAGACGTAGTTTACCCCCTGGTAAAGATTGGTTTGTTGTGTGAGTACTGCCTAAAATTATCTTTCAGGGGACTGAAAGCTAAACCCATGCAATAGTTCTTGCATGAAGCACAGCCAACTCTTAAGCAATTAGGCATCACCAGATCGACATTCTAATTGATTTGTAATTAGCAGTGAAAGACTCATTTAAAGAAACAAAGAAGCAGAAAATACTGACTGAAGAGAAAGCCATCAATTTTCCCCACCAGTTTCAGCAGCTTTCCTTCTAGTTTTTTGGTAGAGGAGAGACCAGTCTCAGTGCTGCTCTGCTCGTTATGCTGGGAGGCTGTTCCATTAGCAGTCCAGGCAACATTTACTGCCTTGTAGCCTGCTCTAAGCATCTTGTTATATTGCTTAGACAATATAATCAGAAATTGTTTTACATGGTCAATAAATTCTAGTTACTGCACTTTCCATGTACTATACCCTGCATCCCCTATGTTACACCAGCCCAAGAAAGTGAATCAAACTCTAATGACCTTATACTTTCAAAATTAAACCTACCGAAATAAATCCAAACTGTCAATATTAGAGATTGCTCTCTAGTTAAAGGTAGGATCACTTTCTGTTCTAAACACTGAATCTTAACAATGGTTTTATGAATAAACAAGTTAAGCTTTCTTTCTGAAAATTGTACTGTGTATTCCTTTAGGGGATAGTGTGATCAGTGCAAAATTTGAAGTAGATTGATTAAGCCATTCTAAAGTTATAATGATTTGAAAGTTAATTAGTAGTGGTCAATTTCACCTGGTCTAATTTTTTTGGGCTGCTGATCTCTCTCTCATTTTTGCAAGTTGGGACTCATCCATGTAGCCTGAGCAGTGCTTCAGATGGACTGATAGTGTTTAGTGAACTATTAAAAACTTTAAAAGGGTTAAGCTTTGAAAAATTAGTTTTTGTGCACGTGCAGTTGAGCAGGGACAACTGGGGCTGGGCTAGGGATCAGCGCTGCAGAGAGGGCTGTCGTGCTGGAGAAGGCAGAGCGCTGCTGCTGCTGAGGCTGGACGTTTGCTGTGGGCTTCTCAGTCAGCTGTTCACTCCCTCTCCTCCCCCTCATGCTGAAGTGGATGTTTCGGGGAGAGTGAAGTTCCTGTCCTGGCCCACTTGTGCATGGAAGGGGCTTGTGGCTCTGCTTACCCTCCTGTATTGTTCATTAATATCGCTTTCCGAGATGTGGGGACAGAGATGGAGGGACTTAAGGAGAAGAGGTAGGTGCTGCCGGGTACCTGACCAGGTTGCGGAGGGTGGCCGTGCTGCAGATGACTCCATTTCCCACCCTCCCTCACACAATTCAGGAAACCACACATAGCCACTCCCCCTGTGTCAGGGCTGCAGGGAGGTGACCGAGGTTGGGAGGCAGTAATAGAATCTCTAGGCACGGGGCAACTGATCAGACTGCAGGGAGTTGCCAGGGGTGCAGATGACATCATAGAGATCTTGGGGGGGGGGAGGTGCTGAAGAGCCAGGTGTCAGGGAAGTTGTAGCAGAAGGCAAAGTAAAGAGTCTGGTGGCCATCATGTTGGGAAAAGGTGAAGAAGAAGAAAAAAAAAACTCTTGAGAGTTCAAGTTTTGACACTACCATGCCGTGATATCTTGCACCCTTTCCCCCACCCTACTATACACATACTTCTTGGATATTGCACCAATTGTAGCTACGCCACTTAGAAACTACACTTAATTTTAAATGGTGGAAGTTGTGTGCAAATAAAAGCACAAATAGTGTTGTGCATATAATGTTATGTGTCTTCCTCAGAAGAAGCATTGTAATCTTAATAGTCATTACCAGAAGTACCATAATTTGAAATTTTAAAAAAGAGAAAAGAAATATTGGTGTCCATCTTTTTTTTTTATGCTTGTTTTACACACAATGTAAAAGTAACATTAACATCTTCTTCCTCATGGGTGGTCTAGCCTTGGAGGCGGTTTTTCTCCTCAGCTGGGCAGACAGCAGCAGCAGCGTCTCTAAGTGACGGAGATTCTCTGTGGGTCTTGGGAGCAGCTCCTTATCATTATGCAGGCTACCTTCAGCAGGGGTGGGTGGGTTTATATGTTTAAAATTTACATTATTCTATTCTTCACATCTCAAAAAGCATAGAAATTCCCTAAACCAAAAAACATTTTGATTTAAAAAAACATTAAGGCATGATCATTTCTACTATATGGGATCTATGAACATTGAGTATAACAAAACTTAAATTCCCCCCAAATTGATTAAAAAAAACACTATTTAACAACATAGAATATGACAAACCTTAAACACCAAAAAGCATGGAAATTAATTAGGCTTATTTCTCTAAATTACATAACATAACATCAAAATTAATATACCGTACTTAATTAATTATTGGAAGTCACCAACTCACCAAGTCAACATCAAAATGAGTACACCCCCTTAACTCTGTCCTTTTAGTTAGGATTATCAAATCTTTAAGGTTTGAATGTAAAAGCACGCTGCATTAAATAGACAATACAATATACTTCGTACACAAAGCCTTATTTAACACTTTCGTATGGAGAATTTCAACCATCCAAGTGAACATGTGCTATATTTTCTATTTTATCTTTCTCTTTCTTTTCTTTCTATTAATATAAATTCATTTTTATTTATTTTCCTTTTCTATAAATCTAAATTAATGTATTAATATAACTTGTTTTAATTTTTAAGCTACTTGTCTAATCTCAATTCTAATATGTGCTTTAAAGGACAGAGTTAAGGGGGTATATTAATTTTGATGTTGACTTGGTGACTTCCAATAATTAATTCATTAACTATTATATTAATTTTAATGTTATGTTATGTTTCTTCTTATCTTCCCCCCTCATCCTTCCTCTCCCCTGTCGATCCTCATCGATGGGGTCACCATCCTTCCCGTCCCCCAAGCCCGTAGCTTAGGGTTCATCTTTGACTCACCCCTACATCGACTCTGTTGCCAAATCCTGTCGCTTCTCCCTCCATAACACTGCTAAGATTCACCCTTTTCTCTCTGTCTCCTCTGCCAAAACCCTTGCTCATGCCCTGGTCATTTCTCACCTCAATTACTGTAACCTCCTTCTCACTGGCCTCCCCCACTCTCCCCTTTCTCCCCTTATCTC
>QEPC01006051.1:1267843-1299919 GCA_003113815.1 Sphenodon punctatus | reverse complement strand
CGCCAGGCCGGCGAGAGGGACCCCACCCCCCAAGCTCCCCTACCCACCTCTGCCACCGGTGGGCAAACCTCGTCCCCCAGCCCTCCCCCCCTGTGCTCTCACCACAGGAGCTACCTCCCACCCCGCTAACCCACCCACCCCAACCTCCTGTCCCAGTCCCTTTTAGACGTGCGCAGCGTACATGCAGCGTGAAATCACGTCACGTGTAAAAATCCCGCGGGTGGGGTTTAGATTCGATGTCTCACATATTAAAGCCGGTTGCGCATTCTTTTAAAACCACAAATTAAATATCTCGATGTTGACAGTGAATATGCCTTCATCACAGTAAACTCCACTGGCTTTTAACTTTCTCTTTTTATTCTGAAAGCTGCTTTTTGTCCTGTTCATGAAAAGTAAAAGTGAAAAACCAGTGACTTTCAGGAAGAGCTAGCAGCACTGTAAGGCTGCTTTTAGATGTGCATGGTGAAACCACGCTGCATGTAAAAATCCTGTGGGCGGGGTTTAGACACGATATCTCACATGTTAAAGCCAGTCACACATTCTTTTAAAACTGAAAATTAAATATCTTGATATCAGTAATGAGGTAATTAATTCACGGTTTAAAAAGAATGTGCAACCAGCTTTAACGTGCATGTCACGTGATTTCATGCCGTGTGCATCATGCATATCTAAAAGCGGCCTTACAGAGGCTGTTAGTAGCTCTTCTTGCAACTCACCGGTTTTTCACTTTTACTTTTCATGAACAGGAGAAAAAGCAGCTTTCAGAATAAAAAGTGAAAGTTAACAGCCAGTGGAGTCATTAAAAGAGAAGGAGCCAATGAAAACCATGACTGGCACAGGCTGGTTGCTGGAACAGCTTATTGCTTATTTTACAGAGTTGCCCACAAGCAGATGTGATGAAGGCATATTCAGGAGATGTAACCTACCGAGCGCTTGATGAAACATCTGTGCAATGCTACATTGATTACACTCCCTATCGGTTTGCTGTAGAGACAAATTTGTTTATTCCCCTCATAAAGGCACAGCACCTGACTGTGATCTCAGATAGGTGGGAGCATGTTGCTCAGTAGCTTGTCAAATCCTCCTGCTGTGCACATTGGCAGGAGAGCAGCACATCACTTTAAGAAGCTGTGCTGCAGTGATACTAGACACCTGTTCGTTCTCTATTGGTACTGGGCCTATAGATAGCGTAGGCCTTTCTAGAGCTGAGAAATAGCCAGATAATTTTGGCACAAGTCACAGACTAGAAGGACCAGGGGGGGTCCTGGACATGGTGGCTAACTCCACAGCACCATCATCTCACTCTGGCCAGCGTCCAGGGTTTCCCCAGTGCTGGTCAGGCCACACCCCCTCCTCAGCCTTGCTCAATCCCTGCAACTTCCTGTTTGGCTGCTTGCAGTATAAAAGGCAGGCTTGCCTCCACAGGAAGTTGGGTGGATCATTTGTCTCCTTCCTGGCTCCCCTCCATTCTTGGACCAGTTCTGCTTTGACTCACACCCTCACTTTGACCTGGGCCCAGTGTGTGTTTTGGACCAGCCTTGGCAGAGAGCAGCGCATCCCTTTAAGAAGATGTGCTGCAGCAATAATAGGCACCTGTACTTTCAATATTGGTACTGGACCTGTTTGTTTCATTCTACATTTGGAAATCAGTCCTTCTGCCCCTGCCTGTCTATGTTCCTGTGTTGTGCCTCAGTACCTGCTACAATGCCCACCCTGCTACAATGCCCACGATTCTACCCTGTGACCATATCTGCCTGCCCATCATGTGCTTCCTGCCTGTTTGTCCTGTCCCCTGGTCCATGTGTCTGAAAGTGCACTACTCTCCAGACCCGTGGACCCTATCCTGCCATGACTCCACCTTAGAGCCCATCCCGCAACATGTTCCTGACACTCACTTTCCTTCAGGCAGATGGAAGAAACTGGGGTAGATACAAGCATGGCTTCTAGTGCTGAATGAAAACCAAATACCAAAATACAGAATCATAACAGAGAAACAGAAACACAAAAATCCCAGAAAAAAGATTCAAAACCACAAACAACACTAGTAAAGAATACTGCTTTATTAATGTGGATTTGAATACACTAAATTGATTTAATTTGGTATTCGCTTCAGCTTGAGTCAATGGCCAAATGCCCATTGGACTGCAGTAAAGGTAGGATTTAACAGTCAGTAACTAGGGACCTCATTCAAAGTCCAAGAAAGCAATGGGGCGGGGGAGGGTGTGTTTTTTCCCCCTGCCCTTTGAAAAAAATGGCAGTTTTTCTGGCCTAACATAGCATATTTACCGCCTGTGCATCTTCAGCATGAAACAAAGTTTTATACCTGTTAGCACAACAGACACCCAGTATATCTATGGGACAGTAAGCTGGATTCTTCACTCGCATACTCATCGGATAAGGGTTCTGCCATCAGACCTTACTACAGGTGATGAATTACATAAGAGGTGGAAGGAAGATAGCTTAATTTTTAAGCTTCAGGCTAAGTTTGCAATGCCAGCAGTCAGATGAAAATCTTTTTGACTTGCAAAGTGAGCACGTTTTATGCAGGTAGAGAGGAAAGATACATGGAAGCCGGAGATGACATTTTTATAGTCACTTTACTAACCACAATAAAGTCTCTCCTTCATAACAAGATAAATAAATAAAACTCACTTTTTTTTTAGCCGTGTATTCTAAAATGTTCCAAGGTTTAAAGACGTCAGGTCATAAGGGTAATGGAAGCACAGCTGAATGGACCTTCTTTTAAACCAAGGCAGGTGGTGTTTTCCTGCCTGCTGGTCACTTTTAAAGTGAATACAAGCTCTGCATGCTGGATAGGAGTTGAGGAGAGGGTGGAGGTACTTAAGGGATGTAGTCAGGATAGGAGACGGAAGCGGACGGGGGGGGGGGGGGTGTCAAGAAAATGGATCCGTGCCATGGATCCTTCAGCCCCTATCTTGGATTGCATGCTCTCATCTCCCACTTCTTTTCTCTGAGCAAAGTGCTTGAGGGTAGGCACTGGATCCACAGACCAGTTCCAGGAGCTGGAAAGGGGCCAAATAAAATCCAGCCACAGACTGGATTTGACCCAAGGCCAGAGGTTCCCCACCTACTTTAAACAGTGACAAGTAATATAGTGTCTTTGCTAGCTATGTACTGACATCTCATAACCAAGGACTGCCACTGCTAAATGTATAAAAATGATAGTTAAGACTAAGAGGTCAATAATTTTTTTTGCTTCCAAATTTAATAACCTTTGGTTAATTAGAAATCATACATGGCATCTGTAGAAGGTAAATTTAATATAGCTACTCAAAACACCTGACATTGCACTAATTTTATAGTGCCTCTAATATTCCTGTTAATAAAAAGGCCAATTAAGACACCTGTTAAAAAGTTTGTAATGGTAATTCACTGCCCAGCTGCAGCAAGGGCAACTTCATCTCAAACCGCTTGAGGACCTGTTCAGAAAAAAAAAAAAAAAAAAAAGGAACTGCTAACTAGCGAATGTCCCCAAGGGGCCAAACACAACTGTCAGTGTAATACAGACCCTCCCTCACTGAAATCATTTTAATTACGTCTCTTTGCACCAGGAATGAACTGGGGCCAATAGGGTTTACATGAACATTTGTTTAATATATTAACTGGGGTTGGCATCTTTTTCTCTTATGTCCATCTTGGGAGCTACAAATTTAATTGACATCTGTTGATGCTACAGATTTGTGTCGCTATAGTCCTATTGTAATGCTGGACTGCTATTTCACAGACATTAACGTTATCTGTTTGACATGTCTACGAAGCAGGAAAGACCACCGCCCCTGTCTCATGGATAAGGAATAGTGCACACTGAAGTGAGACTTGCTCTGATCGTGCATTTTGAGGATCAGAAACAGAGAGATTAAGTGATTTGTCCAAGATCACACAAGTTGACCCTGGAGAAGCTGAGAATTTAATCTATGTCTTTGGAATCCCTGTCCAGTGCCTTAACAACAAGGCCCTCTTTTCCCCCAGGAGGTTTGAAACTGGAAGAAAGGTGAATACAGCAAAGCCTGTCCAAGAAATCTCCTTCTTTAAATAAGGGTAGACAAGACTATCCTAAGAGACAAACCTCAAGGTCACTGCCATACAGAATTAGTAGAACTTTGCCACATCATCATTAGATGTCCAGCTCCTTCTCACGGACAATTATGTTGGTCCTTTGATTGGTGGCTTCTTAAAATAGGTTTTTTAAAAACTACGATTGGAATGCACCTAAGAGAATTAATAAATAAGAAGAAATGTTCATTCATGTAAGTTTCAGATGCCCATGAGGCAGCAGTTTTGTAGTTCAGCCAAATTATAATACTGCCATTTAAACACATGCATTCCTTTCACCTAGAAAGACACCCTCAGTCATGAAAGATACATTTATATTTGCAGAGGAGAACAGAAATATAAGTGAACAACATTAATAGCACAAGCCACCTGAAATATTATGGCCAAGAGCCCATTTGGCAGGCAATCCCATGCTATGTATAACTAGTGTACCGTACGTGCAATTAAAGTGGAGGGGTCAAGTCATTTGCTAAAAATGATACTGTGACTGTTCCATTTATCTTAATGCTAGTATTTCAGCACTTCCACATGAACTGATAGACTGCTGTGTCAGCCGGTGTGTGCTCCATTATGATGTCAATGTCATTAAGTGCATTAACATAATAATTCTGTGTAATAAGCTAATTTTGCATATTAGAAAGTGATTTAAAGTGATTATCATGACTCTTGGGAAGACCAGGTTTAGGGTGAAACACAGCACAACAAACCTCACAGGGAGTATAACACGGGTTAACAACGTTCTGGGTTCACACCAGTTCCTTACCTTAATGTGATTCACAGATGCATGGATTAAGTTAACTAAAGTACTGCAGTTATTTTCCACTGCAGTTACTGTAAACTGATTAGATTGCTTCTAATGCTGCTTCCACTATTGCCAGGAAAAGCTCCCTTATCAATTTGTTCAAATTTAGCAACCTATGGTCCTTTTCAGGAATTAATTGCAGCCTAAGTCCGTAAAGCAAACCAAAACAATAACCTTGTGATCAATCACATTAGCCTAATTGCTTGATTTGCAGTAGTACATTAATTTATCTTTGTCTAGTCTATTATAAAAAATTATTCCTTCTCTTTCTTTCATGCCCACAAGGGAGCTGTGTTTTATACAGGCTACAATCAGAAAGCCAGTGGCTCCAGAACATTCTGCAGGCGGGGGAAAACATTTTCACCTACTGCAAAGCTGACAAAAATCAATCCAATAAAAAGGAGACAGACAAATAGCATCCTGAAATTTGTAGGAGTTGCAACAATACCCTTGGGTGTAGGAGACAATATACAATTTTTCAGTTTCCTGAAGCCAGTGTTCCTTTTGATGAGAAAGATCTTTGCTCATTAGGCCTTTTAGTAACTCACCACCGCAGCAGAAATGTATAGCTAACTGTACCTCCAATATAAGTAATTGTATAGTTTATTTTTATATGAGCAGCACATACTCCCCAAAAGACTATAGGTATGATGTGGGTACGGGTCAGTGAGTGCCAATCTCAAATGACTAGATATATTCTTGGCTAGTACCCACTACAGAGACTGAGACCCTATTTCCATTGAGAGTCAGGGGACTTTGGCTATGGAATTCAGTGGAAGCAGGTTCATGCCCATGGGCACAATTTTAAATTAAAAACGAATCTGTGAGACACAAAGTAGTTTCACTGAGCAGGTCAACATTTCTGAATGTTTTTTTGTTTCAGTCCTTATGGTTTTCCCATCTGCCAATATCAATCACTTTGAAACTCAAATCAAAACCGCTGAAGGGCCCACCACAACTTTGAATATGAAGTCATGAAAAATCTCAGACACTCTGAGCAAACGTTTGGGCAAATCAGCTACTTAGCTGAATTTTGGGAAGATATTTATATGAACCAGGCCTAAATTTCTGGTTTGTGACAAAATCCACAGACTTTGATCCACAGGTCCAGGTTTCATCACAACAATAACTAGTACTACTACTATCATTTCTAGGCATACACAGGGCTTTACAAGCACAGATTTCCAGAGACAGGTCCCTGTCCAATGGGCTTACAATCTAAGATGGACACGGGTGAGGGGAACACAGGGAAAGACAGAGACACACATATTTCCAATTTTACAGATGGGGAACTCAGGCTGAGAGGTTGTGACTTGCCCAAGGCCAGCCAGTGAGTTCATTGGCTAGGGTGAGATTTGACAAACATTTTTCATAGCTCTAACGAAATGCAGCCAAAGTTTCGTGCAACAATTAATGTTGTATGCAGAGTTGGATGCCTACGTGGGCTGTTTTGAAAATCCCAGTTTGTTTCATCCCTTCATTCCACACACCGGAGCAACTCAAGTGTTCAGAACTGGTGGTGTGGAATACCTGGAAACTGCTCAGCTCACTGTATAAGCGACCTGGAAACTGCTCAGCTCACTGTATAAGCGACCTGGAAACTGCTCAGCTCACTGTATAAGCTCTGCCTGCTAACTAATCAAGACTGGACAATGAATATAATCATTTATTATTTATCCTGGTCAGTCAGAGACCATCCCCCAACCATGGTACTGGGCACTGCTATAAACACACAACAACAAAAAATCCTGCCCTGAAGAGCTTATGGGTAAAAATCAACACAATCTTTGCAGTTACACAGAAAGGAAGGCAAATCAATGGAATCTAAATGAAATGTGATGGGCTGGCTTGAGTGCAGCCATGACAAGAAGCTTCTACTCAAATCAGATCCCCAGGACGTGAGGCAATGTCCAGACACATAGTAAGAGTCTCTTCAGGGCAAGGACTGTCTGTCTAGACGAGACAGGCAAATGATGGGAGGGGAAACAAAACATACTGCATTTTAAGGGTTTCCCAAGGTTACACTCAGAAGGATGGTGGCAAGTGAAGAATAGAACCCAGGTCTTGACTTGAGTTCCAGTCCAAGGTCTTACCTACTAGACCACACAGTCTCTAGTGACCAGGCTGCATTTTTCCTAAGAGAAAATCTGTGACATGGGAGCCATCAACAATAGCACCGCTAATGAATACATGCCATCTCCACAGGACACGGGATTATTTCAGATGCAAGAGAACTAACTGCCAGAGGGAAACACAAAGCAGACAGACATGTAAAAGCCACTCGGAGCAAATGCATGACAAATCCTATCAAGCAAGAGAATCCTCTTGCAGTGACTGTTGTAACTGCCTGTACAAGAAACACTCAGCAGGCCCCAGTGACTAGCCCAGACCAATAAAATGGTAGCCTAAACAAAGTATCTAGGAAACACAGATGAATTTTTTGATTCATGAAGCAACTCCAAGCCTGAGAAACCATAAAAGGTTTCCTGTGACCTTACTGAAACTTACAGGAAATCAATGTCATTTGCATTATAGCGCTTGTTTTTATTACAGCACGAAGTACTCCCCTAATGGAAAAAACTTTGAGAAGGTCTTCACTGCATGGAATACTGCACTTAGCCAGTATCAGTGCTAAAATGGACTCATCTACCTGGATTGGTGTGTCGAAGCTTTGAAACATCCCACCCCCATACAGTTTGATCTTTATGTGAAAAGCAAAAGCCAGAGAGCAGGAAGCAGCAAGGAAAACAAAGCGATCTCATGCCAAAACATGCTCAACCACAGAAGTGTATGAACTTGCAGGGAGCCCAATCAAGGCCAGAAATCATCTGTAGGTTTTCCCATTTCACTAGATCAGGGGTGGGGGGCCTCAGGCCCGAGGGCCAAATGTGGCCCACAGCAAGTTTTTGTGTGGCCCCTTTCCAGTGCCTGGATCTGGTCCCTGGATCTAGTTCCTATCTTCTACCACTGTAGAACTTAACTCAGGATAAGGGAGCAGAGATGAGAGCATGCACAGAGAATAGCGAACAGATCCATGGCACAGATCCAGGATTTGGACCCTCCTTTTCCATACTCTCATTTCCACAATAGGCTCCTGCCACACTGCTTCAGCCCATTGAATTGGGACCAGCATCCCCAGTGCTTAAAAAAATGAATTACCTTGGCCTTACAAGCCTACTCCAGAAGCTACGCCTCCCAGTTCAAGGCTTGTCAGAACAGTGAACTGAGCAGTTAATCTCCAGCTAGCAACCCAACCACTGGACTAAACTTACTCTCCATAACTGAATATAAAACAGGAATTCTTGTGATTTAACTGATAAGAGGGCCAGTACAGGGCATGGGGCAGGAAAGCCATTAATGAAAGCCAAATAAACCATCCAGGATTTTTTTTTCCTGGTTTTTGTTTTCAAACTTGAAACGGCCAACATCAACCATTATTATTATTATTATTATTACTACTCCTGTAAAAGGAACTCACACACATCAATCCCATGCACATTAATGGCCAGCCAGGACCCTCTGTGCAGCATTTCATGATGCTGCATTTAGCAAGTACCATATAAACGTAGCTGACTTAATATGCAAATAAATTCAAGTATTTACTGAGCCATAAGAGATCGTTACTAGGCACAGCTCTCATTCATCATTTATGGGGAAATAGATAGAGGCTGCCAGATGAAATCAGGAGATATAAACATTATGAATATTCTCTTCTGCTGTGCCTGTAATGGCAGAAGAGGTAGAGTTACATGTACATTACTGAGATTTTTTTTAACCTAGTCTCTTCTGTGTGGGTACCAAGTCCAAATCAGTGTTTTTCACTGCAATTCTCTCTTCATTAAGGCCCATTTCACATGAGATGCCCACCCCCTCCATGCCCACATGTGGAAATGGGTGGGGAGCTTCCATGTGACAGCCACGGTGGGTGGGTGGAGGTGCATGCATGCTCTTGCACTCCACCCACCTCCACCCATTGCCCACGCACGGAGCCATCAGCCAAAACAGCAATGGCTCCGTGCGTGGAGATTGGTGGAGGTGGGTGGAGATAGGTTTGTGTCCGTGTAACGGCCAATGCCATCCACGTGCCACACACCCACCACATTGCACACCCATCTCCCCCCCTCCCCCCCACCGTGGCCCATTTGAAAAGGCCCTAATTTGGACTCCTCACCCAGCCGCCCACTACACCTTGCTCCTGGGCAGAAGAATAATTAATGATATATACTTTCAATGGATTACTTGCTTAGGTTCTTATTGGTTACTTGGCAGCTGCCCAAGCTCCGTGAATGAAGTGTGCTTGCCTTGGAAGGACTGATCACCCTCTTTAACTCCTTGTTTTCCTGATACCAATTTGCAAGAGCATTCTGTGGTGGCATTTGTTGTGGATACAGAAAGGTAAGAGGCAATAGAAAGCTAAATGTCTTACTTATTTTTTTTCTCCCTGGATTTCTTCCTGGGAAAATGTGACATAATTTGAGCCAGTGTCACAGTGCCATTGCAGGGCCATGAAGGAGTCAAGATCAAAGTTATGGTCCCCCCACAACACTGGGTCCTGCCCCCTACCACCAAGTACTGGGCTCTTTCCTCCCAAACCTACACATACAACCTGTTTGTTCTGTCTGTCCACCCCCTTCCTCAATCCCCACTATTAGAAGTCGTCTCTGTGCTGCCTCAGTCTCCCCTATTGTTCCTGTCCCTTGGAAGGTGTGGTGGGTGGATTTTCCAAAGGGAGGGGGACCCTATAGCATCCCCATGAGCCAGCCTGTGTCATTGTGGCCCCTCCCCTTCCACACCCAAGGTGCACACTCCAAAAACTGATGTGCTGCAGTGGTGTCAAGAGGACCTAGCTGCCTGCCTTCTCGGCCATAAGAGATCGTTACTAGGTACAAGGGGACTGCTCTCACATCTGTTGCCTAGATTTACAAATTATTGTTGTGTACGGAGCTACTGCAAGCCCCCGGACCCTTTTGCAGCCAAGAGGGCCTTCCGTGCTTGCGCGGGGCCAGGATCACTGTGCTTCCAACAGCACCCCCTGTTATTAATTTGAGCTGTGTTGGAATAAAGTCACTGGATCCGCATAGCAGAAACAAGTCAACAAAGAAGGCTGAGCATACCACTAGCCAATCTCCTAAAAGCCCTTTCTTTGCCTCAGTCAGTGACGGTCAACCTGAAGGTATATGGCATGTGCAGGGTTGGCAGGAGTCGGGGGGTGGGGGGGGAGAAGCACGGATAGGGATGCAGCTGAGCTAAGGACAATTTCCCAAATGGCAGCATGAGCTCTAATTGGTGCTTCAGCTACCAATCAAAGTTCATGATACAGAAGCAGACAAACTGGTGCCATTTTGAAACTATCCGAGCGCAGCTAGCTACTCTGAGCCAGGGGATTTACCACAGCATACCCTCCAACATTTGACAGAAATAGGTGCAATTCATGCTGCCCCTCATTTGCATAAATTTAGGAAAATTTGTAATAGTCCACTGACTAACTTTGTGGCTGAGCTGGAAAAAAAAATTGTGTGTGAAAATCTCTGCATACACATATGTTTGTATGTGCAGGACTGATGAGTCAAGTTAAAAATCAAAATTCCCAAATGTGTGCATTGACTATGGCTCTAATGTTTTAGCTTTAAAGACACTCAAGGATCACAGATGGAAGCAGTGACAGTCCCTTTCAGTACGTTAATAAAGAATCATCTCTCACCGACACACTCTCACCCTTCCTACTTTTTAAAATTCCTATCTCCATCCCAAGCACAAAGCTCCCTGCTCTCTGGGTGTTACCTTTCTTTGTTCTTTGATAGCAGTGCTTATCTCAGGCTTGTAAAAGTGAGAAAAGGTGCCTCAACCCCAAACCCAGCAATGAATAAGCAATAGGCAAGAGTCATCACTTTTTCTGCTGCTGGTTTTGATGACCCCCTTTGTCGGCTGAACCTAGTACAAACCTTACACTGCAGGGATCCCAGAACAAGATAACAAAATGTACCAGCCAAGAAGGGTAGCAAGGATAGGGTGGCAAGAATGGATGGGGGTTTGTGCAGGCAGGGGGGGGGAATTAGAGGGTGGGAGGCAAAAGGAAGGGGAGAGACTTTATAAAAAGTGTGAGAACCGCTGATGTAGGTAGCAGATGTTGTTACTAGAAATGCCTTCCCACACTAGCATAAAGACAATGCAAGACCTGGCTGTTTCACCAGGCATTTGGTGAAGGGAACAGGTAGTGGGGGGGTGGGGAGGGTCTTTTCTTTTAAGAGAAGGGGATAAGTATTTTCAGGCCTTTGTGTGTTCTGGTTTTAATTGAGATTTTATAGCATATTGTATTTTATATATTTTTTGTATTTCATATTTCTGTATTTTATTGAATACTGTACACTGCCCTGAGCTACCATTGGGCAGGTGAGGATGGTATAAAAATGGTGAACAAATAAATAATTATTCCTCACAAGGTACTCAGCTACTCCTTTCCCTCATCAGTTTTTTCAGTTGTGCGTGTGCTTAGGTCATTGCTTTACTCTTTGTTATTTTGCTCTTTCAGATGGCCTTTCTCTTAAGAAAAATTCCTTTGGATCATGCTGGAGAATGATAAACTTTCTATAGTCATCGTTAATTTAAAAAAAGAAAAGAAAAGAAAAAACCCTTATCTAATAGAATTCAATAGAGAAATAGATCCCTGATATAAAATTTAATTAGGAAAGCTTCAAAGAAACATAGAGAAAAACTCATACCACATTGACCCCTGACGCGTGGTGCTGTTAAAATGACGTGCAGGCAAAGACGCAACAGTGGGGACAAGCCCGATGCCAGCAGCAGCGCCGGTGTGAATGGGGTTCTGCCGCATCGAACGGGATTCTGCTACGGCTTTGCTCACGCGTGACAGGGCTGGATTTTGTGCCCTGTCATACGTGAGCACAGTTGTGGCAGAACCCCGTTCGCACCAGCGCCACTGCCAGCATCGGGCTCCTCCCCCCTGCTGCATCTTTGCCTGCCCGTCATTTTAACAGCTCCAGGTGTCAGTTGTGAATGTGGGTATTATTCTCTAAAACTCTATAGGAGTAAATTTCTTAGAGTCTTACCAAATTCCATAGGACTCTGCACAGAATTTTTCTAAATGAGTCTGTCATTCCTGGGATGATTTAAACAGCCTTGGGAGATGCTAGCAACCACCCCTAATATTATATTCAAATGCAAGGGATTAAGAAAAATAAAATAAAAAATTAATAATCATTTGAATGTGTTTAAGGTCTTTAGCAGTGGAGGATCTCAAAATACCTTTTAAATAATAAGAAACCTTTTGTTTTCAGTTTAAATTAAACCAGAAATTTCGTGCAGAATAATCAGGAACAAAAATTATTCAACAAATGAATCCTAAATTTCTCAGCTACAAATGGAGATGACCAGCAAAGAAAAAAGAGCCAGATGTTCTGTCTGTAAACTATAATTCCATCATGCAACATTGCTTCTACAAATTTTCCCCAGTGAAGGGTCATGTGTTCCCATTTTCTTCCTTCAACAACTGCCTCCTAGTTTAAAAGCTATTCTTTTATTATTAAGTCCAAATGCTACTTCTCAGGAAAGTCTAAAGAACACTGGTCTAAGATTTTTCTACCCTTCATTTTATTTATTTCTGCTTCAATATTTTCCCAGTATTTGTCATCATGGTTTGTAACTTTAGGTTTAAAACCTGTGAACCATTTTATACACATCAATGGCTTTATTAATTTTTCCCAATCCTTTTGGCTCTTTTCTTCCCCTCAAATACGAATTTGATGGAAATAGCGTATAGTGCCAGATACAATGCTGGCATGATAAAATAAAAAAATAATAATTGTAAAAGTTTGAATGAGACTGCATACCTCCCAATATTTCAAGTTAGTAGGACAGAGGGAACTCCCACTTTCAGACAATGCAAAATGTTCTTACAATAGTTCAGTCAATGCAAACATTCTCCCCACTATGAGCACAAAAATGCAACTCCTAATTAGCATAAAGCTAAGTGCTGATTTGTGTACAGTTATGCAAATTTAAAATAGTCCATTTCCTAAGCTTGAGGCTGGATTGAATTTTATTTTATTTGAAAAGCAAACTTAAAGAGAACTAGCACAGACATACAACATCCCAACTGCAGAAATCAGCCCTTTAACTTCTCTCTCAAAACGCTCTCCCTCTGTTCCCCATTCCCTGTCTCCCCTCCCCGTCTTTAGATTGTAAGCTCTCGGGCAGGGACCGTATCTATCTTATTCTTTGTAAAGCGCCAAGTACATCATTGGCGCTATATAAATGCTAATAATAATAATAATAATAATTTTCGTTCTGCCCCTTGGGAAGTACTTTGCATACAGTTCAATAGTTGTTTGTTAGGATGCCGCAGAAGCACTGACAACGTGGCTAGGTAAATAAGCCAGTTTAGCTTCATGATTCCTCCCAAGAGAACTTTCCCAGTCACATCCTCCTTTCTCCCAACTGCAACTATGGGTAAGAACACATGCGACGGCAGCACATTGCTGTCACAACCCAGCCCGAGGCAGCAAAATCCCAGGCAACGTTGCCTGGGTCAGGTCGGGGCACCGGACACATGTGACCACATCCAGGGAGCTGTCCTGCTGGCCGCACAGTCCGGGTATGGTCGGCAGCACCACAGGCATGCGGGCGGCCCTGCCCACACTGTGCTCCCAGCGCCCGGCTCCCCACCATGACGAGCAGCCACGGCAGCCAGTGAGGCACAGTCATGGCAGCCCCGGGCTGGGAAAACAGATGTGCTCGGCAGCTCAGCTGCTTTAGTTCAGGCAGGCAGGTCTTAGCCCAGGTTGCGACCTTGAAGGTTGTCCAGAGGTCACAGCCCAGGCTAGCTCTAACACCACCTGGGGCAATTCCAGGCCACATTTGGAGGCACATGGTTACACGTGCTGTAGCTCCCAGGCCAAAGCAGGCTCAAAAGCACTTCTCTTTTGACCTTGTGTGAGCAGAAGCTGTTTGAGGATTTCACTGAAGTTTTCCCCACCACTGAGGATGGCTTCTGTCCTGTGTAGTGAATTCCTTTGGCTGAGTTCATCCTGGCTGATTCCCAGAGTCAGGGCAATTTTAAGGTTTTTCTCCTATGTGGAATTTTGTGTGTGTGTGATGAGTGTCAAACTTCTGGATGTATGCATAGGATTTATCTCCCATGTGGATTCTCTAGTGTCAGTAAGGACTGAGTTTCCAACAACTGTGGCTTTTAGAAGATTTCTTTCCAGTGTAAACTCTCTGACAGCTCATTGCCAGATGCAATCCTGTATAACTTCTCTGACAGTCTGCTCTCAGATAGCTCAATATTAATACGCCCACTGCCTAACACTGAGTCTGGACTGGGATGGGGAGGGGAGAGGAGGGGGGGGGGGACGAGTTTCTTAAAAAACAAACTTAGAAAAATGAAACCATGCTTGCATAGACTATTGCTTTACTTAAAGCAGATGTGAGCCCTTGACCTTCCAATTGCTTTTTCAAAAGGTCTACCACCTGGGCTACAGGAGCAGCTGCTAGCTCCTATTGGAAACTCAGTCCTTTTTAATTCAGCCATGAAAGAAGAGCTTTGTATATCACTCACTGGTTAAATAGCTGTTAGACCATTGCAGCAGCATTAATAGTGTACCTGAATAGTTGAGCTTTGGTTGCCCCAAAGACGTTGCTTCTAAATGAACACAATTATCCCAGTCTTAGCTGTAATTCCTGGGATGACATCCCAGGATTGTCATCCCAGGATAATTTTCTACACGATCATCAATTTTCAGGGATAAGCACTATACCAGGATTGCAGTATAGATGTTTATACCAGTATGAGTCACAAGGAGGACTGCATCAATCCCATAGTGCAGCGCAGATTAACTTCAGCACCTTGGGGAACTCCAACCGAGAGGAGAATGCCTCTGCTAGAGCATTAGTCTTGTCAGTAATTGTCCAGAACATACATTTCCAGAGGGGATTCTGTATTTGTGTACAGAGTTGAGACAAACAGGGCAGTTCCAAAGAGAACGGGATTCTGCCACACAGACAGTGCAGTTGAATTTCAGCACCTTCTTCTGTTCTGATTTATTTATTTATAAAAGCATTTAGTATCCCGCCCCTCCTGCCACAGGCAGCTCGAGGCGGCTCACAACAATATAAAGCCACAATTAAAATAATAAAACGATTAAACATATTATTGCACCCCCATCGCTCTCCTCTCCCTACCCCCTTTCTTTAATAAAAACAAAAATGAAAATGAATAGCGACATGGGTCCCTGGTGCATACTTCTATCATCCATGCCTTTATAACATCGAGGTGAGAGTACTGCAGTGTGCTCTACATGGGGCTGCCCTTGAACACTGTGCAGAAGCCGTAGCTGGTGCAGAATGTGGTGGCCCGCCTTCTGAAAAGGGTGCGTCAACAGGAGCATATTATACCTGTGCTTTGGACTCTGACATGGCTTTTAGATTTCTGGGACTACAACAGATTGGTGGGGATGCCAGTGCCCTTGGATATAATGGACACGTCATCTGCACCCTCCATTTCCAGCTGCCCCCTTCCCTGTCCCTGGCCAATCTGAGGGTAGAGAGGGGCAGTACCCACTGGTCCAGGGTGCTTCTCCTGGCAGCTATGTGAGCCCCTCTCCTCCTAACATCCCTGCTGTGCCTATGGGTATTTTTGCACTAAACGCCCCCATGCATGGACACCCACTGTCCATGTGGGGGAGCACTCATGTGAATTCAGTGTGCAGGGGTGCATGCTCCCATGACCTATACACCGCCCACCCCATCCACACGTGGGACACTCCAGAAAAAGCTGGGGTGCCCCATGAAGGGACAGGGCGGATGGTGCACATGGTCACTCATTTGAAGTGCTCCCCCATGCATGACACCCTGCACCCACCCCACACACTGACCATGGACACACACACACACACACACACACACACACACACCCCTCATCTTATTTAAAAACAACCAAAGTCACTTGCTGACATGAGTCCCTGGAGAAGATGGGTGTGATGGATTTCCTCTGCTGCAGGGTCCGAGTGGATTAAAAGGCAGCATGGGTGGCATTTTGTCACAGTCTTTTCTGCTGTGAATCCCTACCTATGACATTTTTCCACCAGAGATTGCAGAATACCATAGAGAACTTGGGTAGAGGGAAGGTAAACTCTATCTGCAGTTCTCTATGGCGGGATGGGGGTGGATGTCTTCAGTCTGGGATAACAGTGTAGATGAGCACTATTCCTGTATTATTTTATACTGGAAAAAATAAAACCTCAAAAGTCAGGTTGGTCAATTAAGGGATGAAGCAGGAATTATTTATACCGGGCTGTCTGTCCACACAAACAATGAATCCCTGAATTAGAAGGGTTTATTTAGGGATTATACACATGTAGCGTACCAGAGTCCTGGGTTCTGTTCTTCACTGTGCCCTGTATCACCTCTTTTAGTTTATTTAGAAAATGAAGATGCAATTTCCAGTTCCTTACCTTATAAGCCAGCAGCAAGGTGGTTGCAAGGGAAATGGGTGAAGTCTGTAGGGAATAGTGTCAGAGGATGTGAGATTTTTACAGTCCCCAGTGCCCCAGCTGTGGAGCTGTCTTTCCTTGTCTTGTTCTCTCCCTTACTCCCAAAGTAGGCCTATGACTATTTGCTATCAAGCGAGTGAGATCCAGGGCTGAAAGTGAAACTGTGCCACCTAAATGGGTACTGTTTGGAGGACTGAAATTGTCTGAAATATGCATGTGAGGAGGCAAATTACCTCAGCACACTGTGAAACTTGGGGGTGGGGGTGGTTAAAAGACCAGTAAGTTGACTGGGAAGATGGCATTTTTGGGAATTGTATCAAAAGAGTGGTTCTCTCAGTGCCCCACAAGCAAGTCAGAAAAATATGTGGGCATGTTTACTGGTGCATGGACCTCTCGGAGCTGAAGCTGGTATCACTTTTCATACAGGAAAATGAATCTGATTTCAGAGACTGTCAACAAAATTGTTGGTGCATGCAGAAAATGCAATCATATTCAAATTGTATCCCTCCCTCCCACTCCTCCAAATGTCAGAACTCACACTGTGATTGGTATTCTGGGTAGAGGGCAACTGAATTGCATCTCACATCTAATTACCAAAATCATTTTAGAAAGAGTCAGATGAGAAGGGGAAATGTCACATCAAGAAGGATCTGTCTTATGGTTAAAGCCCCAAAGGATTCAATTCCCAACTCTGCTGTGAATGACCTTTGTGACCTTGGGCAATCATTTCATCACTGAACCTCAGTTGTGCACCTGCAAGAATAGGAATGTGAACAGTTCCTTTCTCCCACCCTTTTGTCTGTCTTGTCTAGTTAGATAGTAAGGCATTTGGGTCAGGAACTATCTTCAATTCTAGGCTTGTACTAAGCCTAGCACAATGCGAGGGCCTCTGGGCATTGGAATAACAAATCAGCCGGGGGAGTCAAGCACAGACCCTCCTCGTAAAGGGCACGGATCCAAAGGTTTTGGAGGTTGACATGATGAGGTTATTTGGGGATGATGCCCTTGAAAAGACTTCATGTCACTAAGAGGTTTTTTTCACATAATTAAGACTGTGTCTGTCTTCCTCATTATGAGGAGGTGGGATGGAAGAAAAGGATTGCAACAGAAAGCTCCTCTTGAAGTCTTGTTGTCACTAAGCCAGCTTATTCTTTCAAATGGAAATATCATGGCGACGTTTCTCTCAAGGGGCCTGTTTTGCTAGAATATTTTCCACTTCGAGAAAGCTAAAAAGGGTAGGCTCAGGCTGCAACATGAGGGAATTCTCTCTCACCAGTATTTGCAAACAGAATAGTCCATCCTAGAGGAATTTTAAAATGCGGCAGGTACAGGATTAAAGAGTTGCCTTTACCTGGTGCATTAGGCACTGGCCACTGCCAGAGGCAGGCTACTAATGGAAGAGTGAGATTCTCAACCTGGTGCTCAGGAGCACTAGAGTGCTCGGGCAATGCGTGAAAGTTCTCCCCAAGCCAGCTGTCAGTAGTGCTCGGGAGCACTTTGAAACAGTCCTTCATCCATTAAAGTCAATCAATCAATCAATTTTATTTACGGCCTGAGGACAAATCACATTACAGGGTATTTTCAGACGTTACGAGATCACGCTCAACCACAGTGAACCACGGTCAATCCCGTGGCGGGGCCAAAGCGCCCTGAACGTCTGTTTTGCAGGCGTCAGATGCTCACCACGGTCAATATCATGGGGTCAAAATCAACCACGCTTCCGGAGCTCCCCCCCAGACCATCTCTGAAAGCGTGGTCAAAGAGATTCCCTACGGGAACCAACAAAAAGTGACATCTGGCCGGCAACCACCGGCCAGAATCAAAGGAAATGATTCCCAGCTGGGGACAATGCACTCGGTGTTGCTGCCAGACAATCAGCAACAACACAGGCCGGGGAGGGAGATTTAAAGGGCACACAGCAGCAGCCGGGACGAGTCGCCCCGGCACCTTCAGGGTGCTTTGACCATGGCCCGGGATCGGCGTAACGTCTGTTGTGCTGCCCCGGGCCGTGATCTGGCAGCCCAATTCCCTGCCATGGTCCCAGTCCCATCACATCTGTTCGGGGCTTTTTTTTACCACGGGAGGTGGTTGTTTGGTTCACCCCAGCCGGGAATCCACTGTGGTGACTCTGGACCGCGTAACGTCTGAAATCACCCAAAGTCAATGTGAGCTGGGATTAATTATCTTAATTTCCATTGAATTGAATTAAACTGAATTGTAGAGGGGAGACTTAATCTATGCATATTTATGCAAATTATTCATGCACATTATGCAGTGCTCCCAAATAGTCACTTGCATCACTCCAGTGCTTAGACTGGAAAAAGTCTAACCCCTGGAAGAGTAGTTTGATTGGTATGGCAAAGTCTACATTCCTTTCTTTCTTTCACCCACTGTAGAGGACGTGACGTAACAAGGGGAGTGTTCTTATTAACCAATTATATTGAAGGGGTAGGATTTATGAGGTGCTGATAAAGCATTGGCATACATAAATAAGAACCTAGAAATGCAGCACTTCTGGGGCTAGGAATAACTAACTTCCCTTCATCCCTATTGCACAAGTCACACTCACTCTTAGTCCCAAATGTTGAACTTCTTATCCAGTACAATTTCAAATATTATGCAGTAACCTACTAAAGCTATTTTGAGATAAATGTAAATATCTGGTGAAGGGAAAAGATGAAAACCTATTACACTGCATTTGTCTCAGACTAGTCGATTGATTGCATTTGCACTACTCTTCTGAATTAGCAGCATTTATGGGACTAGAAATATCCTGGCTCCACTGACAACAATGGCAACATTCCAAGATACTTTAACAGGGCCAGGATTCCATCCTCTGAGTTCCTGGACAATGGCATGAAAACAATATTGGCACAGTGCATAAATATAGCAGGTTTTAGATTAGCTCTACCACATGGGACCTAGAATGTACATACACAAGAACTGCACAGAAAATGGTCATATGAGGTGAGCCCAGGGTGTGGGAGCCAAGGCAACTGCTGGGGGTCAGCAGTGGGGCCAGCTGCTGCAGGGTAAAGAGTGGGATAGGAGAACTAGAGGCAATGCAGTTCTCTTCAGCCACTTTTTCACCACTCCCCGCAGCCACCTCTGCTCATCTGAACTCTTCATTCATACAAGGGCCACGTGTCATCTCCAGGGAGGAAGATCTAGACAACCAGGTCTCTACTGTATACACCATCTACCTCAAGGGAGTAATTCAAGGGAAATAACATTACTAACAAATAGTTTGTCCTGCTTGAGAATACAAAAGCCATTGTGTTGGTCATGTCACACTTAAATAATAGTACACCGATGGGTAAATAAGCACTATTTTTTATTAGACGTCTGCCTTCAGAGCTGGCCTTACCACAGAATGGGCCACTACCCCGGGCCCTGCTCTTTCTGAGGGTTCCACAGTGGCCTCTATTTTCACCAGGACAGGTTGTGGGGTGTCCCACTCCCTCTCAGTGGGGTCCCAAACATGACCACCTTCAGGGCACCACAGAGGTGGGGATGAAGTGGTGAAAATAGAAGTTCTCCCTTAATGAGCTGAAGGTTATAGATATAGTTGGCATGCACAAAAGTATCCTGCTGGACTATAGTACTGACATCAGTGGTTATCCTCCAAGAAAACACTGGGTATATATGAAGAACATGTGTATACGAGACTAAAAGTTGAAAAGAGGGAGGTGGGATTGAGGATTGTGGCTGGCTGCTCATACAGAACCAGTTTGAGTATCACCTCAGGGGTAGGCGTACGATGTGGCAGAAAATAAGTTTAACAATACAACCGAACATAAGCACTTTAAGGTCCCAGTTCTGCAAACCGGTTATGTGTATGTAAGTGAGCACTATGACTGAAATTAATGGAACATCAATGGACAACTCAGTCAAGATAAGCATGCAGGTTAGTTTTTGTAGTATCAGAACCAAAAGATGAGTCTAACATGCGCTGGGACTTGAAGTACTGGAACCGTACAAGCCATTAGTCACTTAAAAGGCTTAAAATTTGGGGCCAGGTTTTTTGCTCTGTCTGTGCTGTAGCAGAATTAAAATGCAAAAAGTCAAGGATACCCCTGAAAAAGTAAATGCTGAGTTCGGAGCTCTAAGCCACTTGCTCCCAATTCCCTCTCCCTGGAGAATAGGGGTATTCTGAAAGGGGGACGCATGTTACTTGACCTGATTCTCCCTCAGCAAGTGCAGCAATCCTCATGGGACCACTGCAGCCAGGGTGATTTAGAGCAGCTTTTAGGACACCCTAAATTATGCTAGATCCCAGCCTGCCCAGGATCAATGGACTGGAAAGGTGGCTTGGAGCCACCTTCCTTTCCCCACTCCAATTTCTTTTTAACCACAATGTGTATAAATTCAGCTCAGAGTCTGGTACCTGGTGTTTAAATTGCTAAGACACCATGTGTCTCATCTTTAATAAACATCCAAAAACAAATAAACAAAGGGAGGTTTCTTGCAGAATGAGCTACAGTTCTGCTCTGTTTCAAATTTTTAAAAAGGCAATCAAAATCAACTCCTTGTAAAAGCAGATTTCTTGGGGGGTGAGAAGGAGGGGGAAAAGACATGTTATCCGTAACCTATGTGTCTGCCACATATCTTCAGCTACTAATTAGTATTCATTAAGATCCAGATACTCCTTTAATAAAGATCTAATGGCTCCTTTTTGCCATCTACCATTTGATGGATGACTGAATACACAGAGTTATAGCACTGAATGAACATTGACAGGCATCTATTAAGGAACACAAAGTCTTTTCAGAGGGAAAGCGTCTCATACATAGTACTTTAAATTGCTCTTCAGGGTGATCTGGTGCCTGGAAAAGGCCCTGGTGTAAGGGAAAAGAGACGAAAGACAAAGGAGAAAAGGCAAAGGATGCAACTTTTTCTTGCATCTTGCTTGGAATCAAAGAGGGTTTCCACAAATGGAAAGGACAAAAGAAAACACGTGGAGAGTGAAAGTTTTGCCTGTGCGATTAACACATAGTGGGGTGTAAAGGTGGAATCCAAACTTCATTTCAATAGCAAATTGTACAGTAAAAAACATTTTCATCCTTCTGTGTATCGTAATTCCACATCAAGATTATGCTAGAGTAATTCTTGGTTTTGTCCAATTTTATACTCTCTCCTTAAAACCTCTTTTCCTGTCATCTCTTCACCCTCTTCAGTAGAAAAACTTGACACAAAGTGCTTAGATTTTTAAAAAATTGTATTTGGCAATAGCCAAATATTTAGTGCCTTTAGTACAATAAATCAACTGTGATTCTGTTGTGTTTTTGCAAAGATAATATGCAGTCTTCATCACACACGTGACTTTTAGTAAGGTAGCAAAATAGAAAGACTATTCATTTGATTTGCTTCTACAAGAATCCAAATCTTCATATGAAAACATTTTAAACAAATGAAGTTATGTATAATTTGTTTAAAAAAAAATCTGATGTGAGATTAGAATGCCATCCTTTGTGAGTGTTGAACAATAATTGTGGTTACTCAAGGAAATGTGGGCTAACAAGCAATCACTGGCTATATGTTCTAGTGGCCAGCAACATCTTTGTTCTTCTGACAGTCACTTCATACTAGCTGCTTCCTTGCAGCAATACAGAGGTTCAGGGAAGAGTGGAGCACGGCCAGAGGAAAGATGTAACATTGCACCAAAAATACTATATTTGATAAGGCATAATCCAAAATTCATTGAAGTCAATGGAAAGACTCTGACTTAAGTAAAATTTGCATCAGGCACATAGTGCCTCCCACATGGATGTCTATAACCCATTTCTTTCCGAAATTTTCCCTAGCTTGTTTTTACCAACAAATCCCCATTGTCCTCCCTTATCTGCACTATTTATCCAGGACTTGCCTATGTCAGACACAAATTCTTCAGGGCAGGAAAACATGTCGAATTCTGCTTTGTAATGTGCCTCATCCGTTTGTTTCATTGATCAGCAATAATAAGCAAGCCGCAGTTGAAGGAGTCCCGTTTTTAGAAGGAGGGGATTCTTCTTGCACATTCATTTTGGTTAGCAGATTGTTTGGTCTTTTCTGCAAAGGACACCAACAAGCAATTCTTTTAAGGGCTAAGAGGATTCTTTTCTTTCCACTGTTGGGAGTCCGGGATGTCTCTCCTCAGGAGCCTAACCCTACAATGACCTGCCTTATTCTTGGGACTCATACCATTAAAGACAATTCTGACTGGCTCTTTTATGGATGTGCAATTTTGAGGTGGGGAGTATGAACAAAAAGGAGCCCTCCCCATCACTTGCACACTCCAAACAACACACTGTACTTTCCTACCAGCTGACAGCATGTCAGGAGGGCAAATACAAAAGTCCCTTTTACCATCCACATTAATCCACAGGTCTGAGTCAGCGAGCAGGGAGTGGAGGAGAAGCATATTGCTATGCCCACCTACAGGGTGCAATATAGCATCTCTGGAAGACAGACTGTATCCCAATGTGACACTCTAGTAGTATTGTGGATACAGCTGAGCACAGGGATAGATATATGCTTTTAAAGTACAACCAAGTCTAGAAAGGCTACTCATGCAAGTAAATGCTTGTAGGACCAGCCTCCTGGTTTGCAGCAGGAGAAAAATGCATAGTACAGGAATGCCGCAGCATTTGCTTGCTCCTCTGCTTACTGCCCCAAGTCCGTGATGTTATTGTCTATGACAGCATAACATAGTTTAACAGCAGGAAGTCTTGTCACAAGTCTGGTTTTGCCTTGGCACTGGTCTTCCTGCTAGATCATTGAGACACAAGGAAACGCCCCAGTGCCACAGAGTTAGGGCATGAAATGAGAGAAGGGCAAAGCTCTTACTGAAAATAAATAATAAATAAATAATAATAATAATAATAATAATAATAAAGATTGCTCTATGGAAACACTTAAATACTTACCAGAGAGTAGAGAATAAAAGTGATGAGTGATTCTTCTTTGAAGACAGCATACTAATCCCAGAAAAATATGAAACTGTCTAGAAGATAAACTTCAGTCTCCTTTCATCCTATTGCAGCCTCAGAGGTCAGCCAGGCCTTGCAAGTACCATCTACCCATCAAATTTGCATAGCAACAGCACCCAGAGGCACTCTCCATGGCTGTCCCACAGCTATGGAACTCCCCCACCGTGGAGGTCTGAGCCCTAGCCACCTCATCTTCTTGAGGAAATGTAAGAGACTTTTGTTTGGCTGGACATTTGGCAGGCATAGGGTTTGGGGAGGTTTGGGATAAGGGATTTTAACTTGTTTTATTTAGATCTTTTTATTTTATGTGTTGTAACCCACACTGAGATCTTGGGATAGGGTGGGATAATAAATGTAATAGTACTCCATTAGACTGCCAATATGCATGGGTAACGGGGTGGGTTGGGGAGCTCCACGGGACATGGACCTGGGAGGTGCTGAACTTGAACCTGGGAGGCCAGGGTTTGAATCTCACCCTAGCCAATGAACTCAGTGGGTGGCTTTGGGCAAGTCACAACCTCTCAGCCTCAGTTCACCATCTGTAAAATGGGAATGTGTGTGTGCCATTCCCCTCATCCTCGTCCATCTTAGATTGTAAGCCTGTTGGGCAGGACCTGTCTCTGAAAGTCTGTGACTCTAAAGCACTGTGCATGCCTTGTAGCATTATAGAAATTATACGTAGTAGTAGTAGTACCATGTGCCCCCCAGATTTTCAGAAGCCCTCTAGAACCCGTTGGCCAGCCCCCACTCCTCTGTCGACCCCCACTAGCAACAATTACCAGTTGCTCATGTCAATACATATGCTGGATAGTGCAAGCTAACAGTTTCAGAGGACAAAAACTCTTTATACTGAACTGCATGGAGGAATATTGAAAAGTTTAAATAAGCAGCTGCTACTTTTGCCATGCATGCAACTTATTGATTACTCGCCACCCAAAACACCTTGCATTCAGACTTCATCTTTGAATCAGTCATGAAAAGTATTGATATTAAACTGAATATACTGGAGCTTTATAGATCTGCATTTTTCTTCTCTCTCTGAACTATAGAAAAATAAATTTTGTAGCAAGCAGAGAGCTCGGTGGATTCCTAGGAAAAATCTCTTACTGCAGTTTCTTCTTCCTAAGCAATGTGGTTACTGTTCATTCATACAATACAAGCTGCTGTTGGAGGTCATTCAGACTCAAAAAATCAACTTTTTATATTCATATCTTTTCCCTGTAGTGTCCACCTCTCTATTAGAAGTCTGCTGCTTACAACATTTCAAACAGGTCTCTGAAAAAGCTCACCTATCAAATCTATCCAGCTGCTACATTTGTACAAGACTGCATCAAGATTGCATTTGACAAGAGGTTTGTCTAAAGAGTTTTTTTGTCTGGCCCAGGAAGTGGGTTCTTATTGCTATTCCTCTCAAGAATAATAAATTAACTCAGACATTTAATTTTGTGTAACACCTAGTTTACCTGCCTGAACTAAATAACTTTAGTTATTCCCCCACCCCACCCCCCACTATTTTGTGGGGTGGAAGAAATCAGGGGTGATATCTTAGTTTCCAAAAATCACCTGTGAACAAATAGGAAAACACCACACTGAATCTAAGCCTGCCAAGAAGCCTGAAAAACCAGGTGTTCAGAACTAAAGGTCAGATCCTCAGCAAGTGTAAGGTAAGTAAGTGTATGCTTAGGGAACTCAGTGTGATACTGATTTACATCAGCAATGGATCGGTCTCTAAATGAGCCAGAGTTTTTCAATACAGCATTTGTGAGGAGGATCAGAGTATTCTAGCTCAGCAGTACCCATCTTGGTATTTTAGGATACAATCCTATACCATAGATACAAAACAACAGGACATGGCATCTTTCAAGCTTTTGGCATTTCCTTTTTGTGTCTATATTATTCACTTCTCTCTGGGGCTGTCCTGAGAAATCTATGTGGTTTTTAAAAATCCCAAACATAACTAAAATAAAACAGGACAACACTGAGAGGCTTCCCGCTACAGATAAAACAATATATGTACCTATGGAAGCTTTCTAAAATACTTTTGAATCCCTGGGAAATGTCTTGTCTGAACTGAAAAAACCCTGGTGGTGTTTCTATCTAACCAATTAACCATTTTATATAATACACAAGCAATTCAGAAACTTTTTTTGCCAGACTATGGAAAGGGGAAACAACTTCCAGATATAGAAATTGTAAATTTACTCCTGAGCAGGTTGGACTGCATCCTTTTAAAAACAATTCCTTCTTGACAGGCTGGCAGGTAGTGACTCTATGGTGAAGTTAAGGGCAAAAATCAGAAGGGCTAAGCAGAGTCGCACATGCATTTCACCCAGCTTTGGATGCCTTATCATTCAAAAATTATCTTTCCTCTGCTGTACTAATAAATCAACACCTCTTCTTGAAAAAAAAGATAAGAAAAAAAAATCAACTGATCTAAACTGTTCTTGTTGCAATCTTTTGCAAGTTAAGATGCCTCTTATTCTCAAAAGGTAAAACCAACAAATAAGAATACAGTTTTCCTGCAAATTTACACTAAGGATAAAAGTAAACTTGCATGATCTGAAGGCATAAACAGATCTTATTTTAAAAAAATTAAAAAAGACCTGCCTAAGGATGTTTCTTTCTAAAAACAAAATCTGTGTTATAAATCCAGCTGCTCTCTATCTTTATTCCAAGGGAAGGAGCTTTTAAATATGGAATAGAGACACACCTGTCAAAAAGTAGGCAAATCCACTTTTATTGGTATTGGGGAGAAAATATAAAGACATTCTGTGCATTCGAACATACAGTTAAATAGAGAAGCAGCTATACTCATGGACCAGCAGACACATGCACACACAAACAAAACCTGCCGAATGCACTAACATGCTGCACCTTTCCTCCTAAAACTGTTCCCAAGGAAGCAGTAGGATTATCATGATTAAGACAAGGTGTGGTTCAGCGTGCATAATAATTGTACAGCAGGAATACTGAGTAAGTGCATCACATACATACGCACGGAGCAATTTGGCAATGCTAAAGTATATAGCCGTACATCACAGCAGAATGACAGCTAGTTAAAACAAGGCTAAAGAGCAGCAGAAAAGCATAGAAAAATAACCGTGCATTCCCCTTACCTATTGCTTATGTGTAAAACACTGCTCAGTGCCTTTACAGAGTCTGGGTATTTCGACCCAAAAGGTAGATGACTTTCAGCACATGCACATGGACCATTCCAAAAGCCATCTTCTCCCTGTCTGTTAGCACACTGTAAGTCTCCAGCAGCTCAGCTCTCCAGCTGCAAACATCTCATTAGACTAATGCATTCAGCATAGGAAGAAAACTCGATTTACCATAGCTACAGCAATGAATTTCCATTACGATGACAGCTTCAACCACATCATGTCCGGAAAACCAGCCAACCACTGCCTTTTAAAGAACACACACATTTTACATGCAGAAAATGAGGCCTGTGTGTTGTGTTTCCTTCCTCTTAGCAGCTAAACTATGAAAAATGTGCCATTTCCCCCCCCGCCCCAGTCTACATAAACAGACAGAGGCAAGGGCACTTTCACTTTTTTAAACAGTAATGTCCCTTGTAGTAATGTGAATATTACAATGATCAGAATGGGTGCTAACAACATTTCTGTTTTAACTACCCCTCCTTCGTTGCTATAGAAACCAGACTGTATCATCATCTCTTTGTCCCAATCATGCGGCAGTGTGGACCAGTATTGAGCCTTATACGATAGCGGCAACATGAAGGCTCAGTTGTTTGACTTTTGATAATTAAACTGGAAAGCAATTATTTGAGGCTGTACAAACATTTTAGTCAATGGCACTGCAGGCAGGTGTACAGCATAATGTCCAAGCAGCACTCATGCCCACAGCAGGAGTGCATCAAGTCTGTGCCTAATATATATGTATGTGCACAATGATTATATGCTCAGCACATTAAAATATTGGGCAATTATAGGCATAACATGGCACTTTGTCAGGATGAGGGTGTTGTTTTTCATCCCATTTCCATTGCAAGCACCTTCAAGAAGGAACTGTGTGTTCATTCATCTTGCAGGGCACTGAGTACACAAATGCTGCTCAAAAAACAAATCTATAGTACATAAAATAAATGAATAATAATCCTCCACGCTCCATCGCCCTCTCTCTGCCAGATCAAATTATACTACTGAACAGGCTGTTGAAGTATTGCGACTCTCACTTATTATAAGCTGCTGCTAAGCATTCATCATAGGTTAAAATGCACTCCTTAACCATCTGCACACACTCATACGAATGCTCCAGTGGAGATACTTCCGTTTACACCTGGCTAAATTAGATTAGAATCCAACCTTTGATGCTTGCATAGAAGCAGAGAAAATGAGAACCAAGGAATGCACCGAGTTTACTGACTCACTAGTAAAGACAGGAAACCATAGCCTTGACACTTGATGCTTCTGCATGACATGTATACAAAATGTGCTTACTTTGCCAATTTTAAAAGAGTTAAATAGAACTGCAGTTAGCAGTTCTATTTACATAAAATAAATGAATAAGGATATGCCTGTGACTGCAAGTTTTCCACCCAAACTACTAGTTTCTCTACATGAAGAAAATGGCTAACAATGTGCTTTTATTTAAGTTGCTATTTGAAAGTGTTCTTTTTAGAAACATTTTAACAACAACAACAATGAAGAGGTGCGGGGGAGTGTGAGGAATGTTATAACATTGGTAGGTAAAGGGTCTAGTGCTACGTTTCTTGCCTACATTACTGTAGTCAACAGAGGTTCCAAGTGTGGCACAAGGAATCAAGACAAAATTTGACTACTTCTTATCCCCCACCATTTTTGTTAATGAAGCCCACATTTTAACACACAGAGAATGAAAAAGATTAGGGATGGATCTTCAGACGAGGACTCACACGAGCTGAAGATCTGGCTTTAGGTTCATTTTGAGGAAAATGATGAAATCGCAGCAAGCCAGCACATATCACAAGTTACTCTACAAGAACGAAAGAGGGGAAGCAGATTTTGGTTTTGAGTTTCCAATAGGTTAAACAAGAAGAATTATCAGTGATCAAAAAATCTCTTGACAGGCTCTTTTGGAAAGGCTTCTTTCTCTCCCAGTCCATAAAAGTTTTTGACCATGATTCTCAGACATCCCTGTCTTTTTGCATTTCCTCAGCAGATGTGTCATTGTTGTGGCTTGTCATGTCCAGTTATATCAGTCACGTCACACTGTGTTGCCAATGTCATCTAACATGAGCTGGCTGACACAGCAGCACTGCATTGAAGCATCAGCAGCCTGGACCATTTCTTCTTGTTTTTTAAAATAAATGGCTATTCCCCCCCCCCCCCCCCATCTGTATATTTCCCCAGATTCAGAACCAACTTCTGCAGTCCTTGATTGTGACAAAAACTCCCATTGACTTCAGAAAGTATGCTCTTTTTAAAAGCAGAGAATTAACTAACCAAATCGTCTGCTGGACTCAGTGAGCATTTTGGTCCTAGGGATTTTAAAGTGCATGTATATTTATTTGAGACAGGGTAAGTTATGACAGGGTGAATTATGAACTAAAAAGGAAGATGTGTGGGAAAATGGGAGCTGACAACTAGTTGTAAAATTGCTGAATCAACAATTGAATCCAGATCTAAAATTAGGAATGAGAGTGGGTGATTCAGATGAGGGGTTTCAGTTTGGCTCCTGCTTAAGAAGAGAACAGCTATTTGGGAAATTCAGACTGCTGTTTAGATTTTTTGAACCACTCTCTCCTCAAACTTGGGTTGTTTAGATGCAGGATTTTAATGTGGGGCCTATATCTAGTTCACAACTCAACATTTATGCAGCTAGAAACTAAACAGAATTCCCCATAGAAGGAATTCATTCTGTGTATGACACTCAGGAATCTGGAACATCATTAGTTTTCAGCAGCAAAGTAGTTACATTTCTATTCAAACAAATTTGTTTGAGCTGATTGCACACACCAGCAGTGCAGATGATGCAAGTATAGAAAGGACATTATGTTCTATTAAATTCTAGGACATTTCCCATAAGGAAATATATAGGACTCGCTTCTATTCAGAGTAAAACAAAAACAAAAAACAAACACACAAAACCACCTACTGTCTAAGATAACTGAGTGGTGTCTATTTATTTTGTTACAATAGTTTGTGCTTGGTTACAATGCATACCACATTCAAAAAAGAGAGAGACATTTATAGGCCCAGGCTTCCAAAGGATCTCAAACCAGCCTTTAATTTCAAGTCCAATTTAGTAAGTTTTTGGAATTTTCAGAAACATTTGTCAATGTAAATTTAATTTGCACATGCAAAATAAATAAAAGAGGTTATTATCTTATCTGATGTATGCAAAAATCACATTCTGTCTAGAGAATGAGCCCCATCAGCTAAAGCTGCATGCAAAAAAATTAATCACACATATTACAGGATACAAAACATAACATGATATATTATTCCTTTGTTTTCTATAGTGCCTTTCACCTGAACATCTTGAAATATGTATCAGACAGCATTGAATTCAGCTACATAGTATTCCATGAAGAAAAGCATTTTCCCATTTAGCAAATGGAGATACAGAGGCACAGAAAATATCCAATTTATCCCACGTCACACAAACATATTGTGCCAGAACAAGGAGTAAAGGCAAGGCCTCTTGATTCAGAGTTCTGTGCCTTAGCCAAATAAATCATCGCTCACCCCAATTTTAGAGAATAGTTTGAAATCCCTGTCTTCAAAGCAAAACTTTTATTTTTGGTGGAATAACCCAGTGGTTTACCTGCAACCCAGAACAAGTGAGTTAGAAGGAAAATCTCCCAAATTTAACAAAGCCTTAAAACTACATTTCAGTAATCTTAACTGGTATGGGCATTTTCTTGTTTTCCAGTGAAGAAACGTGGAACTGCTGTGATGGAGCTTGCCTTTAAACGACAATTTTGTGTGGTGTCATGCAGCAGGTTTCTTCACAATATGACAGTAGACACCACTAAACTAAAAGAAATACATACTGAAGTTTCTTAAATGGGACCTTTAAATTAAGAACATTTTCTTGAGCTTCAAAAAGTTAAATTATGGCTGCCTACACACATGTACACAAAGTGGGTACTGTTTAAAGTTTAACCCACCCCCTCACATTCTGTCCAATGATATCTTTCTGCCTGGTAAAGTAATGGGTTTTGTTATCTTGTACTGGTTCCAGCAGTGTAAGGTTTGTACCGGGTACAGACAAAGGGTTGCATTAGCGCCTCATTAAGCTGGCTGGAGAAAAAGCTGGCTGACTCCCTTTCCTGGCTGATATTTGTTTATTCACTGATGGGGGTAGGATGAGGCACCTTTTCTCGCGTTAACAAGTTTTGGGTAAACGCTGCTATCAAAGAACAAAGGAAGATCACAGATCCTGGAAGGAGGGAGCTGTGTGCCTGGGAGCAAGATGAAAAACACTAAACAAGCTAGGGATGCGTGGGTGAGAGATTGTTCTTTAACATGCTGAAAGGGACTGTCACTTGCTTCCATCTGTGATCCTATGAGTGTCAAACTAAAACTTTAGAGCTAGAGTCAATGCACACATTTGAGAATTTTAACTTTTTAACAGACTGAGTTTTATCTTGAACATATCAACATGTGTACAGAGAGCCTCTCACATACACATAATTCCTCCCCCTCCCTCATACCTGCCCCTCCACGTTCAGCCGGAAAGTTAAGATGATGGTATGAAGTATAGCCATTTCTCTCTGATCCATTGGACGGTATGCAATTATTGTGACCCATTTTGCAACCCATAGGATACAGCACTCAACGCACATCCTTACACTGCTCTACTCCCCCCAGCACCAGCCATGGGATGAATAGTCTTCAAGACAAATATTTAGACCAAATCATCTTTACTTATATTAGAACATTTATGCCTTACCAGTCAAACAGAACTGAACTTACCACGCATTTGAAGGATGTTGCTCATCTTCAGAGTGGTAGAGTCACAGGTAGCTCTTGAACTCTCATGATCATCTTCCTCTTTGTAAAGGATCGTTTCAAAACTGTTGGCCCACCAGAAAAATTGCTAATGATGTATTGCCCTAGAGCGCGATCCAGCTCCATACAATTCAATGGGAGTTTAGTCATTGACTTCAATGGGAGCTGGATCGCACTCCTAGTGTCTAATTTGGTTAACTGGGTAGATAATCTTTGCTATAAGAAAGACAAAATATGATGGTGTATTCAGTAGGTATCTGTCACGGAGAAGGGACTCTTAACTCTCAAAGAGTTGGCTTGTGTTATCTGACTGCTATGCACATGCATAGGCCTTGAATTGGGGAAGTGCTACAGGATATAAAACATCTTGTGTAAACAGCTGGTTCTGGTTACTCTCCAAGGCCTGGTGCAGGCCTGGATTAATCCACAGGTACAGCAATTCCTGCCCATTCAGTTCTGCAAGGCAGTGAGTACAGTTCTGCCCTCACTGAAGTCAATGGCTCAGTTCCCATTCACTCTGTTCTGAAATGGTAAGACACTTAAGCACATGCTTTAAAACTAAAGTATATCCGAGTAAGCCTTGCAAGCCAAAGCCCCAAGTTCCATTGTGGTTGATATGTTTAGGAGTTACTATTAACAGAGGTGTAGTGCCACTACCAACTTAAATTCAAGACCTCAGTTCAGCAAGTCATGTCACATAGACATGTGAGCAGAACCATCAATCTCAGCGGAACTACTCAATAGGGATGTGCGAACAGAACGGG
>QEPC01006051.1:1241461-1252689 GCA_003113815.1 Sphenodon punctatus | reverse complement strand
GGCTGTGGAACTCCCTTCCGGAGGAAGCTCGCCTGGCCCCAAGCCTTTTAACATTTCAGCGGAATTGTAAGACCTGGCTGTTTGCCCAGGCCTTTGGGAGGGAGGGTGGGGAGGGATGATTTTAGTCCCCCACCCATTTAGTTATCTGGTTATTATGTTTCTAGCCCTGTTTTATATGATATGTTTTATATTTATATTTTAAAATGAATTTTAATGTTTGATGGTGATTGTTGTGAGCCGCCCCGAGCTGCACTGCAGGAGGGGGCGGGATATAAATTTGTAAAATAAATAAATATAAATAAATAAATACACAGCTTCCTTGATTGGTTGCAGGCTGCTTTTCATCATGATTTCAGCCATTTTCTTTCTTGTTCGTGGTCCTCTTTACCATGTTCAATAGAGTCCCGGGGTCAAACAGGGCCACAGGGGTTGCACCGCTAAGGTAAGGCAATGGAATTTTATTTTGTAGTAGGCGGCTCAGCAATTCCAGGTCTCTGCAATGGAGGGGTCCAGGCTGATGAAACATTTGCCGACTGGTCCAGCATGATCGGCTGAGTTGTTTGAGGAGGTCACATAAAACTCCCTTCTCCCAACCCCGCCTACCCATGAACCGCCACCCCATTGGCTCCCCTTTCCATGGAATGGGAAGGGCTAGAGCTCTCAAGCCCAGCCCAATTGGTCCAGTTCGCTCCCCTTGGTTGCTTGAAACCTCACATGACCCCTATCCAAGGACCTTGGCAAGGTCAGGGGGGTGGGAGCTTTATGCCTCTGCTTCCAGTTGTGGCAGGCGGGCAGCTTCACAATGGGTGGACAGTAGGGATGGGAGTTTGGATGGAAGTTTGGGTGCAGCCGAACTGGCTTCTGTTTGTATTTTGGATCTGGTTTGTATCCATGCAATATAGGTCTAAATCCATGTTTGCCCCCAGCTTTGCCTCCCCCAGACCCCTTCCCACACAGCTCATCGCCTGCTCCAGCAGTAGGCTGGGGCAGGTGATAGGTCAGGCAGGCAGGAGTCTCGGGTAGGTGGGCGCCAGGCACAGGGGTGGCGATGGGTCAGGCAGGTAGGAGTCTGGGGGAGGTAGAGCTGAGGGTAGAGGCACCTTCTCAGGGCCATGCCAAGCAAAAGTAACACCACAGAAAATCACTGCACGTGCACAAAAACGGCCACCATGCCCATTCTGTGCATGCACAGTCATTTCCCAAAATGGCGCCAGCAGCATTAGTGCCATTAAGGGAAAAGGCAGTTTGTCCATGCATGCCCGGCTACCAGCTGAATATACGCAGACTGGCTGCCATTTTCCAAAATGTCACTGATGCTGCTGGCACCGGTGGACAAGAACTGAGCATGCATAACTAGGATGATAATGATAATATCCACTGCAAAGAAACCCACAACAAACCAGCTTCCTGTACATCTGCAAGCCCTCCTGGATTGGATTTCTAACAGAAGTTAGAACAGCCATAAAATATAAATAATTGAATATTCACATGTAATATATGGTACACAACTATTTTCCTGCTTTATTTCAATTTCTTAAAAAAATTACAGCCAAAAACTTTATCTTAAAAAGTGACGACCAAACTCACTGAAATTATATCCCTTCCCTTTGGGTAGATTATTTTCAGAGTTTTTAAATACAATATTTTATATATAAATGTGTAGCCAAAGCATATCTTTCTAAGAAATATATACCTGTATAGTAGATTTCAGTTAGACAAGATAGAAAGTTGGTGAGCTGTTATCAGCCAAGAAGAATTGCATGTCCTTTACATATAAACTCACATGGAAAATGTCCTTGCATATAGCACTAGATACAAAGCGAGATTATGGGTAAAAGCAGACATGACCTTGACCTAGGACCCACCTGCACATGTGTGCAGGCACCACCGGATGTTGGCCATGGATTGCCCTGGGTTGTGTTGGCGGTTAACCTGAGCTATGACATTGGAAGATCTCCAAGGTCACAGCCCCAACCAGGCCACAGTGGGCTAGCATGTCTGTGTGGCCTGGCCAACCCAGTCCAGAGGCCACCATGACGGACAGCCATGCCTGTGTCTCACTGGCTGCCTTGGCTGCCCGTCATTCCTCCCTGGCCCAGGGAGTGGTCCCATCGGCTGTGCATTTGTTGTTACACAATGACTCCTGACAGGAATGGCTTTATGCAAGACCAGTAGGGGCCATGGCCTGAGTCCATGCAGGAAGGCCAGTCGTCTTGGTAGCCTCACAATTAGTGCTGCTGGAGGCCCTGGGGCAAGCTATTTCTGTGGTGCCCTCTCCCCATCCTCCACTCTCAGGAGGATTTTCATTTTTGTTATCCAAACAACAAGAACAAAGTGAACACCCCTAGGGAGAAGGCTTCTGTGCAAAAACGTATGCCACTTCTTTCTTTTTCATACACAAACACCAGACTGCCAATCGTTAAAGAGGTGGGACTATGGAGGGTGGAGTCATAGTGGCCTTACATTTTATTTTCCCCCTGAGAAAAAATTCCTTGTGGTTGGACAGCTGGAAATTGCAACTCCAATTTGTGCAAATTCTAAGGTCAGCCCTGATTCCTGAAGTAAAGCTCCCTGCAGCTAAGGTATTTAAGAACATAAGAAGTGCCAGACCATTGGTCTGAGTCAGACCAATGGTCTGTCAAGCCCAGCATCCTGTTCTCCGACAGTGGCCAATCTCGATCGCATGGGAGAAGAACCAACAGTCACGATGGGCAATCCATTCCCTGTTGTTCACTCCAAGCTCCCAACAATAAGAAGTTCATCCCATAAACTACTTGGTTAATAGCCATTAATGGACCTACTCTCCAAAAACTTATCCAGTCCTTTTTTAAACCCAGCTGTACTACTGGCCTTGACAACATCTTCTGGCAATAAATTCCATAAGTTAATTATGCGTTGAGTGAAAAAGTACATTTTATTTGTTTTAAATCTGCCGGCAGCTAGTTTTATGGAGTGTTCCCTAGTTCTAGTACTATTTAAGAGGGTAAATAACCGTTCCCTATCTACTCGTTCCATACCACTGGAGATTTTATAAACCTCTATCATGTCCCCTCTCAGTCTTCTCTTCTCTAAGCTGAAGAGACTCAGTTTGTCAAGCGTCTCTTTGTACGGAAGCTGTTCCATACCCTTTATCTTTCTCGTTGTCCTTCTCTGTACCTTTTCTAGTTCAGCTGTCTTTTTTGAGATGGGGCGACCAGAACTGCACACGATATTCCAGGTGCAGTTGCACCATTGATTTGTATTGAGGCATTATGACATCCTCAGTTTTATTCTCTATCCCACTGCGAATAACTCCTGACATGGTTTGCTTTTTTGACTGCTGCTGCACACCGGGTTGCACACAGCACAACGTCCTGTTATAGCACATCCAGCATTTACTGGTTATCATGAAGTGCATCCTCTGAGTCCAAAGCACTCCTAACTGTTTTGATATCGCATAGTATAATTATACCTATTTTCAAAAAAGGGAATCCAGGTCCTTGGAAACTATAGACTTATAAGTCTCCTTAGTATCTTGAGAAAGCTCTATTCAAAATACCTTCTGATCAGACTTCAAGGCTGGGTTTCATCTAATGACCTTTTAGCTAGTGAACAAGCAGGCTTTCGTTCAGGTATTTTAACTTTAGATCACATATTCACTCTTAATCAGCTTATTACAAAATACATCCGTCAATGTTCTCTCTTTTTTGTGTGTTTTATTGATTTATGCGCTGCTTTTGATTCGATCCATAGGGACCGGTTATAGATTAAACTGTCTAAAATCAATATAGATCCAAGGCTTCTTTTTTTTAATCATTTTTCTTCATCAAGGCAATACTCTGCATTACCTCTCAAGGTCATATAACTAATACAGTCCCTGTCGAAAAAGGGGTTCGGCAAGGCTGTCTTTTGTCCCAACATTATTTAATTTATTTGTTAATGGAGTAGTTTTAGCTATGGGGAACCTGAAGTTTCATCCCCCTAAATTAGACGATCGCCCAATTCCTATACTTCTCTATGCGGATGACACTGTATTGCTCTCATGCACGCAGGTTGGTCAGATGGTCAATGACATGATTTCAGGAGAACGGTACAGAGGAATTTTTAACAGTTAATTATTCCAAAACTAAAGTAATGGTGGTTGGTCGCTCTAGGGCAAAATATCACTGGCTTATGGGAACTGAAATTATAGAACAAGTTTCTTGGTTCAAATATCTAGATGTGATATTTGCTCAAACCACCTCCTGGAGGCCCCACTTGAAGGCTGCACTGGAGCAGGCTAGATCTGTAACTAAAGGCATTTGGGGTTTTTATCTATCCAAGGGGGGGGAAATCAGTAGGACCAGCTACCCATTTATTTGGAGCCAAAGTACTCTCAGATTCTTTATGCAGTCAGCGTGTGGGGACCTCAATTACTTTTAGAATTAGAACCTGTGCAAAATGGGTTTCTTCATGCTGTTTTGGGGGCACCTAAATGTACCCCCTAAGATCTACTTTGAGCTGAAACTGGATCTCGACTTCTCATGTCAATAGCCCAGCTAACAATATTAAAGTCCTGGCTTCATCTTAGCTTTCTTCAAATATATTCTATTTCTAGAAGGGTTCTTTCCCCTAAATTATATGGGCCATGGGAATCTGGCATTGCAGGCCTTTTAGCCTCTTTAGGCTTTTCCAACCATTATTTATTAGACATAGATTTGAGTAAGGCAATATCTATGGTTAAAGTTAGAATCAAAGATCAAGAGCATCAGATGGAATTAGCTGCAATACAGTCACAAAGAATTACTCTGCCTTCCAAGTTCCTGGGAACAGGGCAACGTATTAGTTGGCCATAAATTACTGGAACCTTAGACATGTTTCAATTTTGGCTAGATTCAATGTCCTGCATTCCGCTGTACTTGAAGGTAAGTTTTTGAAACTACCTTATAATGACAGGTTGTGTCAATGTTGTGGTATGCTAGAGGTGGAATCACTGAATCATTTGCTACTTTCCTGTCCTTGTTATGGCCCTAGTAGGTCAAAATACATTACCCCACTCATTACAAAGCAGCCAGCTCGTAATGCAGAGGAACTGCTTAGATACTTGCTCTCTGATCAAGACATGGAGGTGTCCCTATACGTGGCTAGATTTTGTGTTATATTATGTAAGGTTAGGAAAGCTATTTTACAAACTCAATTGTAAATGATAGAGGGGTATAAGATATTAAATTCGACGTGGTTTTATTTTGTATTTTATTTTAATATACATATTTATTTTATGCTTCCTTTATTCTGTACTTTGTGTACCTTGTGTGTTAGTCTGGTTGTAATGGCATTGCTATGCAATAAATATGATGAGCGATATTGAATGTCCTCTAACCTCAAGTCCACAGAGAAGGATGGTGTTGCATTCTGGCCAAGAGCTGTTGTCATACTTAACACTTCCAGAGCACTCCCAAGTGCTATAGCAAAATCAACTGCCGACATTCCCGCGAGTCTCCCCTCTTCTTATTTTCTCAGAGGTGCTAGCATTTCAATATTGCTATTTTTAAAAGCATTGAAAAATAAGTGCAGAAGCCAGTTTTACTGCCTACCAGACTCCAGGAAGAGTTTAGGGCATTGGTTTTAACCCAGGGTTGATGGCTACAGAGTCTATCATTGAGTGATAGATTCCTAACCTTTCAGTGAAGTTGATCCGGGTGCTGTCCAACCTCCGTTACAGAAAAAGAAGAAATCAAACACACTTAACAAATCTACTCCTGAAAGGAACTATAAAAAGGTACAACTAAAATAAAACCTTGTGTAAGGAAGTTAACTGCAAAAAAGTAAATCTTTATGACTGTAAGGGAAAAAATATATAGCAACCACTTAAGCTTTAGTAGAAGGACAGGGTAAAGCAGATTCTTCTTTTATATTAGGTAGTTGGCAGAAACAATCCACAAAACAGAAACCATCTAGGATGGTGATCAACAGAACAATGCAAAACATTGAGTTTAGCCAATAGGGATGTGTATGAATAGTCTGGCTTTGCTATACATAGGGCTGCACATCCGTGAACCCAAAGTAAACAGCAGCAGGAACTACCAAGTTTCAGATTCATTTTGAAACCTGCTACACAGTGCTATCCATCACTACCTTGCTCCAAAGGACCTCTCTTGTATCACTGCAACCGTGCTGACGTGAGTAATGTAAATTTTTCAACCATTAGAACCTAATCTCATCTAACTTGATTTACACACAGTAATTACAGGCGCTTTGAAATGGAAGTAAATCAGTCGCTCTACTTGAATACAAAATTATCCCCTGTGCATAAATTAGGAAGTACAAATTTAAAGAACAGCAATGGATAAAGACAGAAGTTTGGAGAAAATAAAATGCCAAAGTAAATAACCTGATGCCCAATGTTGTATCATAGCTTTGACCTTTATAAATAACCCAATGGAAGTCAGTGAAACTGTTGAAGTCTACGGGACTACTTATGAATAGGGGCGGCAGATGCATATGTTCCTATGTATTCCTGACGAAAGGGTCTGTGTGGCTTGAAAGCTTTCCTGCTCTCCCCGACAGAAGTTGGTTCAATATAAGATAGATATCATCTGAAACAAGAGGTCACTTCATCTTCTGCTCAGTTTGAGGGTCCCTTGAGGGCCCACAGTCAAGAACAGGGTCTGTACAAATCATGTCCTCCTCCACTTATTAATCATTTCTATAGTGCTACTAGGCATATGCAATTATGCAGTACTTCACAGTCACAGATGTTGGAGTCTGGTCCCTGCCCAGTGGGCTTACAATCTAGGTGGACAAGGGTGAGGAGAAGACAGAAAGACAGACACACACACACACACTCCCATTTTACAGATGGGGAACTGAGGCTGAGAGGTTGTGACTTGCCCAAGGCCACCCAGTGAGTTCATGGCTAGAGGAGGATTCAAACTCTGGCTTCTCAGGACCAACCCCAGTACCTTATCCACTACACCACACACCAATGTTTGTCCCTGCCAAAAGCCTGCACAGTTCAGGGGGAACAGCATCACCTAGGAGCCACAATCACAGATTAGGGCCATAATGTTCTAGGCAGTGTAATAATAATAATAATTTAAAAAAACCCTAAAACAAAGCAAAACAAAACAAAAACACCAATATAGGAACTCTTTAGGCAAAGGGCTGACAATGATCCCCAACCTTTTAGACATGTGCCCTTTCCACTTGACTAAAGTACATGAGCCATTTTCCCATTACACCCCATACACATACATCTTGCTCCATCACCACCTTGCAGCCCCACCATCCTGTGTTGTAAAGCCTAAAATAATTCTCATTTTATGGTTCTCTGTATTACACAGAGTCCAGAGGTCAACTTCACAGCCAGCATGCACCAGCAAGCTCACCACCTACAGTGGTGAGCTTGGCCCAATGGATCTAAAGGCAAGCAAATTCAGCAGTGCAGTGCTAGAACAATAGAAGTTTCAAAAGCCAAATCTGTTAGATTTTGGCAAATGTTTATCTGCATTCTTTCCTAAAGCAAAATATTACTAACCTGAACCGAACCGAATTTCCGAACTCAGTTCTGTTCACACATCCCTAACCCACATGAATTCAACAGAAGAGTTTGTTGAGATAAAACAAAAGTCAGCTTGACAATCTGGACAGAAACATGAAATCGTGTTCTCAAAATTCCAGACTCAAAAGGCTCAAATTGCAACTCCCTCTAAAGCAGGTGTGGGTGGAATCTTTTCCTTGCCAGGGACCACACTGAAAATTAGTACAAGCTCCAAGGGCTTCATAGAAGTTGGGGGAAAGAAGTGTGTAATAAGGGATGTATTCAAGAAAAGGAGGGACTGTGGATCTGTCTCCTATTCTTGTTTGCATACCCTCATTTTTGCCCACTCAGCTTTTCAGTGCTAAGGTGTTTAAACTGGATTCAGGGGCCAGTACTATGAATGGAAAAGGAGCCACATAAAAACTTACCAGGGGCTGCATTTGGCCCCTACATCTGATGTTTTCTACACCTGCTCCCAAGTAATAACAGTGCAACTGTTTATTCCAGGTGACGTCTCACCAGCGCTGAGTAGTGTGTTGACTTTGGGGCACCACACTTCAAGAAGAATGTTGACAAATTCAAGAGAAGATTCAGAGAGCATCCACAGTGAAGGAGGTGCTTGGACACAAATCATATGAAGGAAGGCTGAATTAATTGGGTATGTTTAGCCTATGGGAAAGATAGTAAAGGGGAGACATGATATAGCAGTTTTCAAGTACCTAATAGGATGACACAAAGGAGAGAACAGGAGGGAGTGGGCTAAAATTGTTGCAATATAGAAAGTTTTTCCTAATATCTATCTGCCTATATAACCAATATCTAGCTAAAGTCTAACTGTAAGGTTTCACTGTTGGGCAATGAAACAAGTTGTCTAGAGAGGTTGTGAAAACTCCTCCCTTGGATGTTTTCAAAACCCAGCTGGACAAGTAGCTTTCTGCAATGTTGTAGGCATAAGGTATCCGTCTTGGAGCAGGAGATTGGATTAGATGAACCTTGAAGTCCCTTTACAATCTTAGCCTACATTTCATGATTCTTACAGCCATTCTGTGTACAGGCACTACTAGAATCACTCCCTGGAACATGAAAAGGTAATGCATGTTAACATTGTCTCCATTTCTTCCAAGAAGCCTGCTTTATTTTTAAAAAAGAAGAGGGAAAAAAAAGCAGGATCGAAACAGCTATAATTTTATTCCATAATTTAAAAACCTCGAGTTTACAAAAGAGTTAAGGCTCTTGCAAAGTTAATCATGCACTAAAAAGCATGGAAATTGCAAGTTAAGGCTCCCGCCTTAATGTCCGTGCCATGTTAGCAGTACAGTCTCACATATTGTGCTCACTTACAACTTAGGCTCCATGCATCCACGTCTTTCAGCACTAATCCTCTTCCTCTTTGCAGGTTGGGGGCAACACTGAGGGGACAGGAGGGCATGAACTGGCCCCTCATGCCCTCCATTTCCCCTTTAAGAAAGAGAGAAATTAAGAGTTCTGGTTCCCACCCCTTCTCCCCCTCTAATCTACTTGGTCCCAACCCTGTAATAGAGAACTCAGGATTCCTGGCTTCCAGCCTCTCCACCCCAATCTAATCCAGTAGGCTGCACTTCCTTCACAGGCAACTCAATAGTCCTGCTTCTGAGCCTGTTCTCCTCTCCCCTGCTCTCAACCTTGTAACAGACAACCCAGGAGTCCTGGGTCCAAGTCGGCCCTCTAACCGTGTAGCCCACACTCCCCTCACAGAGAACTCAAAAGTCCTTGGAAATACAATGTTTGTCTGTATGTGTCATATGGAACAGAAGTGTGTGTGTGGAATGCCAAAAAAAACAACACCGGAGAGGAAATGGAACAACAGGGAGGGAGGCTATTGGGAGTCAAAGGATAGGGAGTCAGCTATGGTAAGTGGGTAAAATGATAGGACTGCTTCCTCAGATATCCCATCATTCTTCTGAATCAGTTATTTCACTCAGTCAATCAAATTTATTAGTAGTGTAGCCAAAAGGCCATTGCTGAAAGAAAATTTTAAATCTTAGAACAATATTGTGCTCAAACTTGCAAGACATAAAAAACATATATAACTATAATGCACATAATATCAATGCAAAAATCCCCCTTCCTCCTAAAATAATTTAAGCATAAACACAAAATTACGTAAACAAGTTTCATATATACCCAAGAATAAGTTAATTAACAAAACACTTCCAGCCCCAGGCTGCACAATAACTTAATCTAAAGGACTTAAACTTCAAGAATTGTTCTCTCTTGTTGATGGCCTGGACCAAATATTTGGCCACCACATATGTAAGTTCTGAGGATAAGTCAGCCAGAAAAATTAGAAGAAGTTCTGAAATTGCTTTCCCTGGATATCTGTCCAAAAAAGACACAAAGTACTGCAGCCTTAGAGCCTGATAGAGCTGGCATTCAAAGAGTACATACCCCACTGTTTCGGCTTCAGTTAAATCAAATGGGCACAGACAAAGGCCAAATGGTATAGCTAAGCGTCGCCCTTCCAGAATCATCGTAGGCAAAGCATTCATTCTTGCTAGAATAAATCATTTTCCTTGTCTAGGCGTAAGGTGGTATAGCCAATAATTGGCCATTTTCCCTCGTGCAGGAGCCAGGGCAAGGAAAGGACCTAGTGAAGGGGTTGCAGCAATTGAGGATAAGTCAGTTTGACAGGCAATATCATCCAGTCTGATAGTTATTTCAGCTTTAGCAGCATAAAAACCCCTATATTGACAATGAGTTAAAGAAAATCCCAATCTTTGTACTTGCCAGTCCATGGTCTGGGACCATGAGGATTTAAAAGAATCTTTTGTGAGATATCTGAAAAGCCCGGCCTGCTCAGAAAAGTTCACTCTCAGTCAGAGATGGAAGGCATATCTTAATGTCATAATATTCCAACTCACTTGACCCAGTTCAACCCGTATTGCTGCTGAAGGAATTCCAATTGGGGTTTGAAGAATATTTCTCAAATAGTTCATTTGAATACTATCTAAATTAAAAGGACGAATAACTGCCCAAATTGCTGCCCTATATAGAAGTTGTGCATTAATCTTTGCATTGAATACCTTTATAGCCAATTCTACCCTATTATTCCTCGTCTTATGGAAATAATGTAGAATGGCTCCTTTTGTACCCGAGGCTTGATTAAGGGCCATTTTAAACTGATTGTCCCAGCTGCCTGAATTTTGAAAATGTACCCCCAGATATTTATATTGCTTGACCTGCTGAACAGAATGGGAACCTAAGGTCCAGTTATAGATCTTCCTTTCCTTGCCAAGAACCAAAACATTTGATTTGCAGTAATTAATTTGAAGTTTATTTTTATGGCAATAGTCTGCCAGGACTGCCAATTGTTTCCTTAAGCCTCCCCATGTCTGTGAAAGCAATACAGCATCGTTGATATGTAACAAAACTCCAATAAAGTGAGAAGCCAGCTTTGGAGGACAATGTTCCGGAGTTGAAGCTATCGGCACCAGGTCATTTAGGAAAAAATTAAACAGAGTCGGGGCCAGAATACAGCCCTGGCGAACACTAATTCGAGTAGGAATCCGATCAGTAAGATGTCCATGCTTATTGTACTTTACCTCCAAAGAAGTGTTACAATGGAGGACTTGTATCAAATACAATAGCCTGCAGTCAATCGTAGTCTGACTTAATTTATCCCATAGCAATGGTCTATTCACCAGATCAAAGGCTGCCTTTAAATTGATAAAGGCTGCAAATCTTTTATTTT
>QEPC01006051.1:1224212-1239011 GCA_003113815.1 Sphenodon punctatus | reverse complement strand
GCAAGCCACGCACAGCACACTGACAGCAGGGTCCCTCCTGGGTCTGGCTGTTGTGCGCGGCTTGCAGCCCCGGCCCCACATCATGCTGGGAGAGACGGGAGACGGGACCTTTAAAATAGACTGACTGAGCCTGAGTGTAGCAGCGCTGGGGGCTTGTAGGGCACCGCCCCCAGCGCCAAAGCAAGGAGCCGCCGCTGCCTTGGTGAGTTTAGCCCCTGAACAGATAAACAATCGATAGCCTAGCCCTTATACAGGGCTTCTCTTGGCGGATTTGACCCCTAAAGCAGAAACAGTGTCCTAACCCTTTCACAAGGCCTAACTATGGCAACTTTGACCTCTGAGCAAAAAAGAACACAATGATGTGGCCCTTTTACAGGGCTTACCTTGGTAAGCTTAACCCCTAAGCAAAAGATAGATCAAATGCCTAGCCCCTATATGAGGCTTGTCTTGGCAGACTTAACTCCTGAACAAAAGCACAGTGACCTAAACCCTTTATCAGGGCTTACCTTGGCAGGCTTTGCCCCTGGGCAGAAGAGTGTCCTGACACTTTCTCAGGTCTTACCTTAGTGGGCTTAAACCCTAAACAGTTCAAAATCCCAGCCCTTTTAAAAAGGGTTTACCTTGGGGAGCTGGGATTCTAAGAAGAGGAGCACAGTGTTTTCATTTTTTTTTTTTCATTTCATTTTAATTTTGTATCCCGCAGACTACACCACAGGTGTCTCATAGCGGCTTACATTCACGAATGAAATACACTATAAACACATAATAAACAGTAAATAATATAAAAATAAATACATAATCTAAACATATCAAACATCAACCCAATAGCAGTCCACTTGAAGGCAAGTATACAAACCCAAGCCCCCTCCCAAACCATTCCCTGATGCCTGCTCTCACCAGGCAGCCCCAACCCTGTTACAGTGCTTACCTTCCTTGGGGCTCAACCCAGATGAAATAATTAATTTCCTGGATCAGATTTATGCGATTTGGCCCCGGGAAGGCAAGAGTTCCGTCAACTAACTTTTCCACGTCCGCACCCTGCTGGCGCATAAGGCATAGCCCTCCTTTTCAGGGCAGTTCCTGGTGTCTGGCTCCGCCCTCTGGGTCCCGCATCCTCTGGTCCAGATGCTCTCCGCCGCAAGCAAACAGTCAGGTAAATTAGTCCCTTCAGCGCTATATCCCCTCAGTCACACTTCTCTGGCAGCGGCTACAATGGACTCCTGTCCCGGTGGTCGTTCTCCTCGGGGGCGGGGGTGATGCCGCAGCACAAACTCCATCCTTGAATCCCTTCTCAGGGATTGTCTGTGGCAGATTTGGCCCCTGCTGGGAGCCTATTTACTCAAATCACAAGACACCCCCAAACTCCTCGTGGCTGTAAGTCGGTTCAGCGCCGTATGCTGGTCGGCCGGAATGCCCTCTCACAGTCCTAATCTGTGACCCCAGGTGTCACAGATTAGCTGTCCATGGCCCCCCACACAACGGTGAGGCTGAAGGCAGCCCTCAAGCAGAGGAAGGGAGGAGCCTTTTAAGTGATAGAGATGCACACGCACAAAAATTGTAATATTTGAACTGTTGACTTCATCCTAGGTCTCAAGACGTAGCTAGTCTTGAACATCTGGAGCAGGTTTGTACAATGCCCCGGCACCAGCAACGAATGTTATCCTTGTAGTGGGAGTAGGCCGCCACGCCCCCATTAGATGACTGACCATTATTTCACTCAGAACATTATTATTGAAACTACTTCTAATTCCTCTTGTAATTCCACCCACTTACTTAATACTGCACACTTTGTATTTTTCCCTGTCATTCTAACCATTCCACTTACTGCATTTTGTACCTTCCTCATCATTTCACACCCTCTTGCCTTCCCTATGTACTCCCCAAAATGCAACAGTGTTGTATTATTTCACAATCACTTAATCAGATGATGGAATGACAATAGTATTTATTTAGAAATTGGCACTGCTGTTGCCTCCATTCCTTCCAATGGCTATTCTATTTTAATAATTTCAATGCTTACCCAACTTAGTTTTAATTAAACATTTGTATATGACTCTACCCAGCTTCACTGTGCTCTGGGAAGGCAGTGGAGACTAGTGGGTAAGAGGGAGGGTTGTGAGCCATTAGTCAGCTGTACCATTCTCCCCAACTGAAATGAAAGGAGGGGGGGGAGGGGCCAGCTCACACCCTCCTGTCCCCAGCTTCAGTGTTGCCCCCGACCTGCAAAGAGGAAGAGGATTTGGGGCTGAAAGATGAAGGCAAAGTGTGGGTGCATGGAGCTTAATTTGTGAGCACAATATGCGAGATTGTACAATGTCTTTACTGCTAACATGGCACAGAAGTTAAGGTGGGAGCCTTTGCTTGCAATTTCCATGTTTTTTAACGCATGATTGAATTTGCAAGAGCTTTTACTCTTCTGGTAAACCAGAGGGTTTTTTGATTATGGAATATCCAGGTTTTTTGTTAAATACAATGCAATGGAGAACATTTGTCCTGCTGGCGCAGTAGACTGCTGAGCAGCATAACCACTATGGGAGCAGGGTTTAGGGGAGGCCAAGGTGGAAGAGCTGCTCCCTTTAGTTTAGAAGGTTGTTACTTCCTTCAAATAGCAAGCAAGTAGCTCTCTGCTTTACTAAGAATACAACTTTGGTTCGGTTTAAGCTTTGCAAACTTCCAAGAACTGCTCTCTATGATCTTTCCAGCTCATGACTTGTACAGGAGTCTTCCACTCTACTCCCTGCTGTCAGCGCTCTTTTCCTTGCACAACACTAGCCATTCTGCTTTCTTTAAGAACTTCACCCTGTACAGGACCCCCTGGCTAGTTCACTCCATGTACAGGACTTCCCAACTCTGCTGGGGACAGAGTTGGGTACAGGACTCTCCATCTGGCATAATGCTGCCCATCCTGCAGCTCTCCTCCTGTACAAAACTCCCTCACTCAGTTCTCCTCTGTCCAGGGCTCTCCCCCGGGACAATTATGGCCATTATTTTGCAGCTCTCTGTCTCTACAAGACTCACCCGCTTTACTCCCCCTGGGACAGGGCTCCTTTTCTTGCATAATGCTGCCCACTCTACAGACCTCCCCCTGTACTGGGTTCCATATTCTGTAGGGATGGGTGAACGCGGTTTGGAAGTTCAGATCGAACTCGGTCTGTTCAGTCGACCGAAACGAACTCGAATTTCAAACCGAACCGAACCAAATTTCCAAACTCCGTTCTGTTCGCCCTCCCCTAGTGGCAACGCACACCAAAAAACATGGTTTTGAATGGCCGAACTTGGTTCAGAAGTTCGGAATTCGACTGAACTTGGTCTGTTCAGTTGACCAAACTTGGTCTGTTCAGTAGACCGAACCAAACTTCCAAACCAAACTCGAATTTCAAACCAAACCAAACTGAATTTCCAAACTCTATTATGTTCGTCCATCCCTAATATTCTGTATCCCCAATAAAGCTGCTCCCTGTAAAGTGCATGGCTTCCACTGTGGAAGCTATTTGCAGAGGCTCTGCCCCATCTCTCTCCCCTTAATGCCCCCCCTTTTGTGTATGCTCCCTCCCCTCCTCCCCCATAGGATTTCCCTCCTTGGGCTGAGGCTCACTCTTAGAGTCCTCCCAAGAGGACTCCACTTGCCACTCTATCCCACAGGGCTGCTCTGCACAGGATTCCACCATCTTCCTGCCCCACTTCTGCAGAACACCTACTGTATCAACCCAGAGCACCCGCTTACCCCTCATTCCTTAGTGGAGTTGGGAAAGTTGGAGGGAGAAGCGCTGAAAGAAGATTGATTACATCCCGCCTGTAGCCTCCTGTCCCTGTCCCCAGAATAAACCTCTGCCCTCTTCTTGCACCTGGGACCATCACAGGCAAACTCCAGTGCTCTGACCCCAGCCATGCTCCTCCAGTGGGGCGCCCCATTGGGGTCGCAGGCCAGACACCCCACATTTTTGGAGGAGGAAGGGCTATCACTTAAATCCATGTGCTCTGTGTTTCTGGGTGGGTTTAGGGGGCAAGATCACCTGAAACATCACTGTGGGATTAGCTAGCTCTGTTCTTTAGCCATCTCAGCATCCCTGGCCCCCGAGCCAAGGCACCTTCTGTGTGGGAACAGATCAAAATGACCTTCAGTTGTCTCCCTTCCACCGAGGCCTTGCCTCTCCCCACCAGATCAGCTCCAAACATGGCTGACCAATCACTCACACTGCCCCCTGGGAGGTGCAGTTTCCTCTCTTTCCCCAGCACTGAGAGGCTCTAGCAAGCAGTGCCTGCTGGGAGTTGTAGTCCCCAGTATTCAAGACTGTTTGCTTTTCAACAGTCTCTGCATTACACATAGATGTTCACAAGCACACCACACTCAGGATGGTCTCCATAGGCTAACATTGAATTTTCAAGACGTCATAACTTAAAAACTACTAACCGGATTTACAAAAAAGTAAACCAAAAGGCACACCCCACCAGCCTCCTTGAATTTCCTAAAAGGCTTGCACCTCCTCCCAACCAACACAAAACCCCTTTACCTTTCCAAGATCGAGACAGTCTAACCTTTGAAAAAACAGGTTTTCAAAGTACAGTTTTCAAACTGCTATTTCTCAGCTGTAATCCAACTGATTCGACTGAATGTTGGACAGCGTGAACTGTTTACTCCAGTGATCCTTCACCACAAATTACATGATCTTAACGTTAATCATGTCAATTTTATAGCAAATAGAATGTTGGGGTTTTATAATGGAGGGTGTAACACACTTTAACTATTGGAGCGCTCCCATGCTTTAATAACGTAATTGAAAACAAAAATATTACAAGCTACATTCTACGGAAGAGTATTTCATGGCATTTACTCTCCAGATGTGAAAGATCTGGAAAGATGTGAAAGATCTGGAAAGATTTTAGCAACAAAGTGAAGGCAAATAGGCCACACCTTTTTTAAAAAAGTTAAAATGCACATTTAATTCACACAATTATTTTTAAAAGTAAATTTTACCTCATGTCAATGCATATATTTTGACAACAGTTTTAACACCAGCTTTAAAACCCATGATGATAATTATGCAAAATTATTTTTAAATTAATGTCATTGTTGCAAACAGCTCAACTGCCAACTATGTATTAAATGTGCTTATTTAAAGCATTTAGCAGTATGATGGCAGCAGATTAGCTCACACTCTCTTGCTTCAGATAGTGGGTAAAAGCAGGCTTGCAAAAGATTTATGCAGTATAGCCTAGGTGCCTCAGCATGGACTACACTGTATGTGGATGTGACAGGGCAATGCAACTGTCCTTTGGCAGCTGTATCCCTTCTCCACCTTAGTTTCCCGTCACAGACACTGGCTCCCATTTATAGTTAAAAGGAGTCCCACTCCAGGCAGGACAGTCCTGCTGTTTCCAGGAAGCTAGACGGGACTATGGAAAGGTGAAAGTGATTATTTTTTTGAATTTATATCCCATACTTTTCTAAAAAGCTCAAGACAACAAACAACAACATTTAAAGATACGAATAGATTGCCTTGTCTTTCAACCCAGGCCATGCTCTCCTTGCGTACCAGGCGAGAAAGCCAGATCTTTTGCACAGCACAGCCACTCCCTGGTCCCTCACACCATTCCAGCTGCTGCTGTCACAAGCAGCTCCCACCCCCATGTCAATTCTCCTTGTGGCCTTGACTAGGCTGCTACTGGCAGCAAACCCCACATGCCAGCCCTCCCAGGGCTGCTGACACTAATACGCCTCCCTTTGTCTGCTGGCAGCAGACCTAAACCCCCATTTCCCAAAGTCCCTCACTTCCTCATACTGGGCCACCCCCAAACCCTGCATGCCTCCATCAACCCACCCCCCGCCAAGACCCTAGCTATCTACACCCCACAGATCTCTCAAGATACAGGTTCCCCAGGTCCCAAAGCCCTCTAGTTCCCTGTAACTCCAGACCCCCAAAAGGTTCATGCCCCCATGCCACCCAGTCCCCTAAGCCCAACTTCTGTACCAGAGCCCCCCTCCTACAGCTATTCCCACACCCCCAAGTAGGTCCCTCAGCCCAGTTCCCTGCTACCCATAGCCTCCAAAGGACCCCCATACCATTTTAAATCTGCAGCTTATGTTCATGTATATAGAATGATGTAAGTCACAGAAGCAGGGGGGTAGAGAATAGGTCATCCCACTTCAATGGTTTTGAAGTGTGGCAACTTTACATTTAATTCTCATTTGGGTCATTTGCATATCTAAGTCAGACAACCCTTTTATCAAGCTCATGCCCAACAAGCAAGTTCCTTACTAGTATCTGGGTTTCCTGATCCAGGTTCCTCTTTGGCCAGGACACCCATAGGGCTCTCTGTTCTCTCCCCCAGATCAGCTTGGGTGGGGGCTGTCTCCAGTGAGAGCAGAAATACTTTAAGGTTTGCAGCAGAGAATTCTGCAGTTGTTCCTCTGAGGTCATGTTTATACAAAATAGGGCTAATCTGCTCACCATTTTGCATAACTGCTCCTATGTGGGAATTTAACATGCAGTCCAAGGGTGGGCAAAGTTCCCAAGCCCAAGAGCCACATACCAACATTTTCATATTGCCAAGAGCCACACCATGCATTACATTGATCATGGCTTCCCTGGTTCTAGGGATGGGGCCCACTCCATGCTCCATCTTCCAGATACCACCCCTCATGTCCAACCTCTGGCTTCCAGACAGTCTGGTGGATTCAGGCAACAGCAGTAATGCCACAGTACCTCCGCTCCCACTCCCATGGCCCCATGAGGATCCAACAGCCAAAATGGCAGCTTGACTGGTTTCTGAAAGAGTTGCATGGACATGACCCCAGACAGCCACTTCCAACAAGAGCCACAGTACACATGCCCAAGAGCCACATGTTGCTCCCAAGCTGCCCTTTACCCACCTCTGATCTCGTCCACGTTACCAAATAGGAAGTAGCCAACACAAAGCATTCATTTTTATCCAGGGTAACGTCCCACATGACACCAGGCAAGCCCTATTTGATGTGAAAGAACAACTGGGCCACTTACCTTGTGAACTGTCCTTCTGGAAGCATCTGAAGGCTGGTTATTTGAGACACAGGGAGTGATCTCAGTCATGGCCACTAGGAGGCAGCAACAGCTTTCAACTGGACATGCTCTGGCCCTCATCCCCAGGTGTAACGAAGATGTATGATCAGAGAACCTAAAATTAAGCAGAATAGCAGCAAACTGTCCTAACTAGGGTTCTCCTCAACTAAGTGGGAGCAGGACCTCAGGTGAAAAACACAGGGACCAACAGATCCAACACCAGAGGGGAAGAAAGGCTTAACAACAGGAAGCCAACCCCCAGGACAAATAGTCCAACTCTATCAAGAAAATTATCCACATCTTCAGAATCTAGATTTGCTTATTTGTTGGGTTTTTTGTTTGTTTTTACCATCTGCTTCCATAGAACCCCCAAACACTGGTGGGTCGAATAACCAGCCTTCAGAAGCTTACAGGAGAACAATTCACGAGATAAGTGACCCAATTTTCCTTTCCATAGCTTCTTCAGGAGGGTTATTTGAGATGCAGGGAGGTAACAATTTACACAGGGATAAAAATGTAATAATAAATAAATATCCCAGTTGTAGATTGTATATTGATATTTTGTTAATACTATTGTTTTATATTTCCTATAGATGCTTTATTGCTTTTATTAATTGTATTTTATGTATGGTGTTCACTGCCTCAGGCTGACAGAGGCAGGAGGGGCAGGATAAAAATAGAAATAAATAAATAAATAAATAAATAAAGCAATATTCCCTCGTGACCAAAACTGGGAGGGAATTCATACAAGCGGAGTTTTAAAACCAAGTTGTTTTTTTAAAGCCGGATCTAATCCAGGACCTTTTGCAGAACTCTTCTGCCAAAAGCAGCTTCATCAGAGTCCAACAGGTCGATCTTATAATGTCTTGTAAAGTATGGGGGCTTTTCCAAGTGGCCACCCTACAAATCTCCCCATAGGATACCCTAGCTCAGAAAGCCCAGGTGGCTACCAAAGAATATGCTACCACCATGGAAGGGGGAACCAGATCAGCAGCCCGGTAAGCCCCACTAACACAGGAAGAGACCCACTTAGATTATGGTCTTAGAAGCCTGCCTGCCCTTTGATCGAGGGTGATAATTGACAAAAAGGGCTGAGGTACAACAAAAAGATTCTGTCTGTGCCATGTAAGCCAGCCCAGCTGACATCCAGTGAATGTCAGACCTTTTCTAAAGGGTGTTGAGGATGTGGACAAAAAGATGGTAAAACCACCTCCTGCTCTCTATGGAAAGGGGTGTTCACCTTGGGCACAAAAAGGGTCCAGTTGCAGGACCACTGACTCTTTGCGAAAGGTGCACAGGGATGGGTGCACAAGGTCTTCAATTCAGAGACCCTGCGAGCCAACATAATCACAACTAGAAAGGCCAGTTTGATAGAGAGGAAATAAATTGAAATTTCTGAAAGAGGCTCAAAAGGGAGGCCTTGTCAAAGACTTCAACACTACATTAAGGTTCCAGGATGGGAAAATGGGGGCCACTGACGGTGACAACTGGCGGGCCGCCATAATGAATCTCTTAATGTGTATAGACAGCCTCACGCCCCCCAAAACCTCCAGGGTGCTATCCAGGGCCGCCACCTGCCAGGAAAGGGTATTAGGCCTCAACCCCTTGCAACACCTGACCTATGCTAGGGCTCTGGGCATTAAACTGGTGACAAAGATACCACTGCACAAAAACTTTCAACGTGCACTGATAGATGCATTGAGTGGAGCTATGTTTGGATGCTAAGAGAACCCTAAGCATAGTCTCTGAATAGCCGAGATTATGACATGCTAGGGCCGCACGAGCCATGCTGTCAGTTTCAAGGACCCCCGATGTTCGTAAGCCAGGGGTCCCCAAGTCAGGAGGTCTTGTTCGACTGCCAGTTCCAAGGCATTCATCCTGGACATCGTGACAAAGTCCACGAACCACAGACATCAGGACCAGTAGGGTGCCACCAGGAATGTCACCCGCTCAATCCTGCACTTGTGTATCATACAACTCAGGAGAGGAAATGTGGGAAGGCGGACAGTAACCTCCGGGGCCACAGGTGGTTTAGAGCATTCTGAGCCTCGGCACTGTGATAATAGCAGTGGGACATGAACCTCTCTGTTTTGGCGTTCTCCGGAGGTGAAGAGGTTGATAATTGGGCAACCGAATTTGTGTACAACGGCTTGGAACGCAGACATGCTGAGGGACCACTCCCCCGGGTCCACCTGCTGAGTCAAACGGCCTCTACATTGTCCTCTCCCTTGATGTGCAGTGCTGCTATAGATAGCACATACCACTCTGCCCATGTCAACAATAGGACTGCCTCCACATGAAGATCTGCTTTTCACTGGACTGATCTGGAGCTGCCAAGGTCAGAGGAACTGCTGCAGTGGTCTCAGATAAAATCTTGCCCACTGCACATGCTTGATGCACGATACCATCAGACCCTGGAGAGAAGCCAATTTCTTCAGGGAACACCACCTGAGGGGACCTGTTCTCTGAGATCAAGGCCCTGATAGTTTGCTGTCTTTGCTCAGGTATAAGCACTCTGTTGAGCTCTTTGTTGATTACTACTCCCATGTGCTCCAGCCATCAGGATGGGGTTAAGTGGCTCTTCTCCTGGTTGATAAGGAAGCCAAGAAACTCCAGGTAGTCCATCTTCAACTGGAGATGTTGCAATGCCAGGTCCCAAGAACGTGCCCATACCAAGAGGTCGTCGATGTAAGGGTATACAGCCACCCCTTTGATTCGGAGGTTTACTATGAGTGGTATCAGCACCTTAGTGAAGGTACACAGAGATGTGACCAGGCCAAAGGGGAGGGTCCAGTATTGCATGCGATCCCCTTCATAAGCAAAGCGTAACCACCTCCTGTAGCTGGGGCATATGGGGGCGTAAAGATAGGCGTGTTTCAGGTCGAATGATTCTCCTATCTCCGGGAGAACCAGTCTCCCAGAGATAGGAGGCAACATATGGAGTTGAGGGTCTCCATCTAGAACTTCTGAGTCCTGACCAATTTGTTTAGCTTTTTTAGATTGCAGACCGCCCTCCAACTCGTTTTTCTTCTCCACAAGGAACAGGATGGAATATAAACCTTTTCCACACTTTGAGCCTAGTACCCTCTCTATCACCCTGATCTCCGCCAGATCTTGGATCTCCTGGCACATAGCCAGATGTTTTGCAGGATTTCCTGAGGGGAAATGTGGAAAAAACCTCTGCTTGTTTTTGAATTCGATCACATATCTCCTGGCTACCGTCTCCCGAACCCATGTGTCTGAGGTCGCTACCTCCCACCTGTGAGCAAAGAACATCAGGCAGCCTCCTAGATGCAACGAGGGTGGGGAACAGCAACCATAGTCATGCATCTTGTTTGCCTGGTTGGGTGCCAAGGTGATGCTTTGAACGTGGAGATGAGGATCTGCCCAGTCTGGGCCAGTGGCTGCGTGTTCCCCAATTGCATGGGTGATAGTTCCAGCTGAGAGCAGAGGGCTTTGTGCGTCAGATGTGGGTGCGCATGTGAGGCTCGCTGGAAGGGGTGAAAAAAGGATTTATAGGATTGAAATTGTTGGAGGGTCTGCTTTTCTTTGCTAGAAGCCTCCTTTAATAACCTTATCCATTGAAGCTCCAAAGAGTTTGTCCCCTTTAAACAGACCATTAACCAGTAGGTTTTTGGTGTGAGAATCAGCATGCCAGGACCTCAGACAGAGCCTGCGGCGGGCAGCAATATTTGCTGCCATGCCCATAGCAGTCCAGGTCACCGCATCCATTGAGGCATCTGCAAGGAAGGCATGCACTAGGGTGATATTAGTGGCCAGCTTGCGGGAGATGGCTTCAGTAACCCCCAGGTCTTAACCCAACTTAAACCATTTCATGATGGCTCTAGACACATAGGAGGCTGCCGTAGACATGCATAGGATGTCGGCTAGGGCATTATAGTTCTTTTGGAGACCCATCTCTACCCCTCTATCAGTAGAGTACATGGGAAGAGATCTCCTTCGACTGGGAACAGGGAGTAACATGCCAGGGAAGCTACCGCCGTGTCCACCATAGGGATGTGGAAAACTGAGGCACTGTGCTTAGAGAATTCAGAGGGGAGCTTGAGACTTAGTCAGCCTCTGTGTCTTGGTAGGCTGCTTCCATTGCTCCCTGATTTTTTCAAAGGCATGATCCAGGACAATGCCCTTAGAGGAACCTGATGTCTTTGGAATATAGTCTCTATCAGAGTCTTCCTCCTCAGAATCAAACTCTCTCTGTTTCTTGTGCTGGATCTTAAGGGCCTGCTCTGCCCTCCCGAGTAGTTTTGTCCCTGAAGTTGAGGAAAACTCTGGGAGAGGACCCCCGTTAAGTTTGGGGGGCCCATATCAGACCCATTGCATAATCCAGATTGCAAGGCCTGATTAGACTCCTCTTGCTGTGAGGAGTCCTCTTCCTCCATTACAACTGCTGGTGGGGGGTTGGCCTGGGCTTTTTTGGGCCTCTGCAGGAGAGAGAGAACGCCTCCTCTTCTCCCATTACAATTTCCCCCTCCTCCAGGGTCCAGTCCTCCTCAAATGTATCTTCCCCTTCAGAAGAGGAACCCACAAGTGCTCTGAGGGAGTCATTGGGTGGGCTTTTGTGGGGCACTTTAGGGGTGGGATTCTTCCCTTTCCCCACAGGTCTGGACTCTCCCTTGAATGTCTTTTTAGGCTGAGGCTTTGGAGTAGGCCTAGGGCGCCGCGTTTCCTTGGGCGCATTTTTTGGTTCCCCTCAATCCAGGCCAGCACCATGAGAATCTTATTCATGGCCTCTAATTGGATTTTTGGGAATGGGTCCAGGGACGGGGCCCCTCTCACTAATTCATGTGAGGCCTTGTCCTCAGATTCTTCCTAATCCGCCACCTCCTCCTCGTGCTTGAAGCAGCACCCCTCAAGCTTGGAGCAGGATTCCACTTCAGGGAGACCCACTGCCGGGTCAGATTCAGTTTCGTTTTGGACATCATCGGTCGCAGTCACGGCAAGGCAGGAAGAAAGTTGCTGGTGAGGCACAGCCTAGCACGGCATCTTAGTAGACGTGCTGAGAGCGGGGGAATGTGCTGGATGGGACTTCCCCCTCACCTGCTCTTCTCCTGGACCATGCCCACAAGGGCGGTGACTAGAGGGCGTGTTGGGGACGGGCAACAAGGTAAGGACTTGCCGAGCCCTTCTTGGAAAGAACTGCTAAGCAGCAGAGTTAAGGGAGTTTCCTTTCCTCCCAAAATTAAGACCCCGGCTCATAGAAGTTCTAATGGGGGCAGAAAGTGCTGCCTGCATGCAGAGCACCCACGCTACCGGCTATCCTGGTCAGGGGCAGACTTTCAACTGGGGACGAGGGCATGATCATTCTTGAGCATGCCCAGCTGAAAGCTGTTGCTGCCTCCTACTGGCCACGTGGGAGATCACTCCCTGTGTCTCAAATAACTGGCATGAAGAAGCTATAGAAACTAAGTGTCTGTAGGAGGCCCTGTTCCTATGGAGACTTTTGGCCTACTGATTGGGTTAGCTGGGTCCCCCTACAGGAACACAATCAGCTTTGGGGCACTCCACTCCCATTGTAGAGAGACACCTTTGCACAGTGCAGTTAACCTGCTCTGGCATTCTCAGATCTATAGCTGTAATTTTTCACAGCAAATATTAAGCACAAAGCTTAAAAAGCGCAACAGCGTATTTGGTTCTGTTGTACACTGCAAGTTACTAAAAAGCAGGGAAGAGACATCATGAATGCAATTTTATTTTAGAACTTGCATACCATACCAATCTTGCCATCATTAATATTCTTTTTTTTAAAAATAAAAAAAAATCTAGCATGGACTATAATGGGCAAGCTTCAAATTTCCGCACCGTCTTTTCACATTAAGATACAATTCATTTGGGTTCTGAAGGACAAGGCAGTATGCTGTATTTTAATTAGCCATTTAGATCAGGGGTGGGGAACCTTTTCTGTCCCAGGGGCCACACTGAAAATTAGTACAAGCTCCGAGGGCCACACAGAGGTTGGGGGTGGGGGTGCTTAATGGGTGTATTCAAGAAAAGGAGGGCCCAGATCATGGATCTGTGCCATGGATCTCTCTCCTACCCTTGTGTGCCTGCCCTCCTTTCTGCCCCATTATCCTGAGATCAGTTTTTCAGTGATTGAGGGTAGAGACTGGATCCAGGAGCCAGATTCAGGCACTGGAAAGGGGCCACATAAAAACTTGCCAAAGGCCATATTTGGCCCATGGGCCTGAGGTTCCCCACCTGATTTAGATTATAGAGGCCCGAATCCATGGTCCAAATGTGACAAGCAGGTTGACCTGAAACTGTGTGCGTTGTACCACTGCTGGAGCCAGACGGGACCCTGTCCCATTCGAGTTCACCTCGTAGTCCTGCCTCTTCCGGGGGCAGGGCTGCGAACTTGGGTGGTGGCGTATTGGTCTTCAGCAGCGGCACAATGTGCATGTTCAGCATGGGTCCACACATGCAAGTGGGGCCAGATTAGGGTCTGCAGGTCTGGATCATGCATTGGGGGCAGAGTGTCAAACCAGCTCCAAACGTTCAGCTCAGAGTGGGACACTTTGGCCACAAAGTCCTGCAGGGGCACGGATCCAGGGGAAAGGTTTCCCATTCCTTCCTTTTACCACAGTTCTTCCCTAGTCTGCTTTTAGCAGCAGGCTGTGTTACACAGTTCAGTCCCCTGGAAGTGTCTAACAAAAGTAACTAGGGGTGTGCATGTCATATTTGTTATTACAATAATGATAACAAAAAGTGTCATTTTTGCTATCGTTATTGCAATAACGAAAAATGACAAATAAAATTAGAAACGAAACTGACATTTTGTTTTTTAAATAAAGGGAAAAAACTGAAAACCGTATTTCTGGCTATATGTTTTTTGTTTCTTATTCAATTCTGATGAAACCTGGGGAGATTGTTCCCCCAATGGAGGGTACTATGTGTACCAATTTTTGAAATGACTAGATAAAGGGAACCGATCGTAGAAGCAATTGAATGTTGTGATTTTAAGAAAAGTTCCATGGCTACAACTTCTTTATCTTCCATCCAATTTGCATGAAACCTGTGAATATTATGTCCCTCCACAAGCTTAATACTTCTGCCAATCTCAGAAAGATTGGATAAAGGGTCCTGATGGTATAAGACATTAACCTGAAAACACATTTTCAGCTGTAACATTTTTATATTCCATCCTGTTTACAAGACATTTGGCAGGAATATATCACATACCTTTCCTATCATCTCTGCCAAACTACAGGACAATTTGATAAAGGGACCCCATTTTATAAGCAATTGAAGTTGTCCCCTTGAAGACCTTTATAGCAGCACATGCAGTGCCAGTCAGAGGCAGGCACCTGGCATGGCAGGGGGAGGGGGGCTGTAGGAGGGAGGCTGGGGAGCAACCCAAAAGACTGACAGACACATTCACTGGCCGATTACTGCATGCTTCCAGCTTTACAGAACCAATCGGTAGTGGCTTCGAGGCGGGCATAGGCGGTGGCCCTCAGGCGGGCATAGAAGGAACATAACTGGGACTTTGGGGGTAGCATCCCAGCAATCAAGAGACCTAGTTTATACATCCAGGATGGCTAGTTATCACAATCACATCCTGGCAGCACTGTGACAGAAGACACAAGAGAATCTCTGTTGGCTCTTTCCTAAACAGATGCTTCTGACTTCCCAGTAACAACTGGGGGAGAGATGTTGGAGTGGTCACAGCACAGAATGAGGATATTTGGTTGACATTTCTGCTGGCCAACTGGCATCACAAACCGATCTTATACCACAGTGACGC
>QEPC01006051.1:1189868-1214706 GCA_003113815.1 Sphenodon punctatus | reverse complement strand
CCCAGCCAGCTGTTTGCAAGGCAGGCAGCTCAGGAGCTGCAGAGCATCCACGGAGGGTCCGCTTCCCTTCAAAGGCTCCTCCAGACTGCTCTCGCCTCCCCGATTGGGAGGCGCATCACAGCACCGGGGTTTCCCACCTCCAGAAACCATGTCAGAGTTGGGGGGCAGGCAGCAGTGGGAAAGTACACCTCCAAGCACACACACAGCCTCAGCTCCAACTGCAGGGAAAGGAGGAGCAGCTCTTGGTGTGGCTTGTTCCCCACAGGGAAGTGGGGGGCATGGGGGAAGGACCTCTCACAACCCCTGATACCGGCTCAAACCCCAACCCCTTGGAAGAAGAGAGCAGAGAGGGGAGCAGGGCCAGTCAAAGAAAAAGACCTACAAAAGGCTCCCTCAGCAGGAGCCCTACACCCTACCTCCCACTCTATTGCCAGGCAGGACAGAACTGGGAGTTTCATGCTGGGCTATGCCTCTCCCATGGGCAGAGGCTATCAGTCTTAATTAATCCTGCCTGCTCTGCGTGGGGAGGGACATATGCCCACAGTTAGACCATCTGTCCTGCAAAAGGGGAAATGAATCTGTTTTGATGTGTGTCCACATTCTCAGTATTTCCCAAAACAGCCAACCAAAATTAATAATACTAATATTAATATCATAGATAATAATCTTTATAAACATTCCAATGAATCTAGAAAGGCATTTAAGGGTGAGCAAAATCCTAAGGGACTGCTGAAAATTGAAATCAATGTTACAAAAATACTAATTCTGAATCTAAAAGATGGTTGAAGGGTTTTTATATTGCCTTGTTTCTACATAGCAACAGGAACATCTATACTGAATAATATCTAGCAAAAGTTACAGGAGTATTAAGAACATTACCTTCAATGGCTTAATCTGGTCCAAACCCATGAATGAATCCGATCTTAAATAAACCGTATACTGGTAGTTCCCAGGTTTGCCTGGTGCAGGGAACTTTAGTTCTACCTAGAAAATGCAAATTGTTCCAAGCATTAATTTTTCAGTAAACCTTCAACAAAGATGTGCACACAGTGCTTTTAAACAGTCTCTGCACTTTAGTCTTTAGAACACTCTCCTAAAGTAATGTTATGGTTTATGTTCCTCATCTTGTAGCTGAAAGTTATGGACACGGTAGTAGTCTTAAAAGCTACAACATGGTAGAAGTCCTATGACAGAAATTACATGCATTCCCCCAGCTCAATTTGAGGAGCTAGGGGATTTGCTAGGTGTGGTCTTTCTTGCATCCCCCAGTCCCAAATACCTTCCATGCCCCCATGCAACTTGAGGCCCACCATAGTACAGTATATATATGAGTGGGAACCAAAAGGACACTGCACTTCAGCAAAAGCAACAGTTTGTGCAAAGGGAGGATTGGATATCTAAATCACATTTTAATATTGCATCTATAGCACTGAGAAGATGATCCTACTCATCCCTAACAAGTTGCTGGAAAATGGTTTTGAAACACTTCAGGATGAATCTAGATGCAAAAAATAACCAAGTATTTAATGCATTTTCTCTCTACTGCATCTTCTTTCCACTGAAGCTTGTGGAATTTCAGTGATGAAAGGAACAGTAAAATGTTACGGTTACTAGAAAGAAATGACAACTGATATTTAGCAGTGGGGATTTGTTTAAACTTCTTAAAACACAAGAAGTTGAAGAACAAGGAGTAGGGCAAGCTGAACTTTGTGTGACTGCTTGAAATTTGAATAATGTTGGTCAACTACCACAAGCAGTGGTAGCGGATTTCAATTAAAGCAAAACAGAAAGGGCAATTGGGTCACTTGCCTCGTGAATTGCCCTTCTATTCCCTCGCGGGAGTTCAGTCGGATGTTGGGGAAGATCCCTGCCATGGACACTAGGAGGCAGCAAACCGACTTTCGACTGGGCATGCGCAGGGGATCTCCCTCACATTCCCCAGGAGTAAACAGCCGAAGAAGCTGAAACTATAACTTAGCAGAAAAACAAAATGATTAACTCTATCCTCCCGGAAGGGGGAGCAAGGTAACCGAGGAGTACTCGTAAAGATGGCGCCCAGGTAAAGTCCGGGTGGGCCGACTGAACTCCCGCGAGGGAATAGAAGGGCAATTCACGAGGCAAGTGACCCAATTGCCCTTTCTATGCCCTCTCGTCCGTTCAGTCAGACGTTGGGAGTTACCAAAGCAGGAAGGTCGGCACGGGTGGGACCAGGGCGCCCATTGAGAACTCAGCACCCCTTTGAAGCACCCGCCTTTCAGGGCGGTCTTAGCTGAGTCCCGTAAGTCCAGCTTACAACACCCAGGGGAGGTGTGGAAGCTTCTACCAGTGCCAGTAAAATTAGTTCGCCTAGGGCTTCCATTAAGCTTAGCTTACAACACCCCCTCCTACAGGTGATAGTAAAAATATGTCGCCCAGGGATTAGAGAAAAGGTGGCCCAGTGAGCTGCCACCCGCCTGGTGGAAGAGCCAAGGACTGATCAGTAGCATTATGCTTGATGCCCTGTAGGCGTCCGAAAGGCAGGCTGATGTCCAACTGGCCATGGACGTTTAAAAGCCTAGTCATCCTTAAAATGGGGACGGTATGTAACCGAGAGACAGGACGTAGTGTGAACGCCCGCATCCACTCCCTAGATCGTGAGAGGATGGCGGCCGCCTAGGGAGTGTCTCTCTCGTTCCGGTTCGTGGCTGGTACTAGGATAGAAGGAAGGGAGGCCCAGCTCTGGCACCGGAGGAATAGGGGAAACCTTTGGAGGAAGGTGGGATTCAACTAAGGATGACCGATTCCCTGCGCGGGTTGACCAGGGCCTTGACGCTGGGGAGGGCTCTGAGCTCGGGGACCCTCCTGGGCGAGACGATGGTAAACAGGAAGACCACCTCAGCGAGAGGAAGGGGAGCCCTGGAGGACTGTGGCCCGGGCTGGACCTAATATGTAGAGGCTCCACTTGTGGGACCCAAGGGTCAATGGGGTGCTAAGAGACGTGCAGCCCTCATGAATTGTCTGATGTAGTGTGCCTGAAATGTGTTGACCAGAAGCTCCCCCCGGGTGCTATCCAGTGCCCCTACCTGTGTGGAACAGGGTATCAAGGGGGGGAACAACCCCTCTCCAGTCCCCCCAGGAGAAGGAGAACCTGATATATCGCGGGGGAGGGCATGGCGGGACTAGGGGAAGGGCCCAGGAGCCCAACATCCGCCCGCTGCAATGATAATGTGACACTGTGTAAGGTCGAAAGGCTAGCAGGACCTGCCGCACTTGGTTCAAACAGTCCCAACCCCCGCCTGGCTGTGTACTCACAGCCCAGCTGACAGACGCTAAAAGCCCGGCTGTATGCAAAGGGCTGGGCACAGGAACAGCGGGCCCGGGACTTCCGGGAATCAGGGAGGTGTCCTGCGGCTACGCTGAGGAGGTTTGGAACCCAGGGCCTGCGGGGCCAGAAAGGTCCAGTAAGATACCTGTAGCTCGGAGCAGCTGTTACTGTGTATCGTGTGCCCCAACAGCGGACAAGGTGAAAGGCATGGAGGAGACCCGCCTGACAGTAGGGGCGTTGTGTGTTTTAGCCTTGAGGTGAGGCCATTTGGCGAAGCAGTGTCTCGTCTTGGCATTGCTTGACGAGGCAAAGGGGTCGAGGATTGGTAGGTGAGTTTTACCAGTTGGACGGCTCCGGCGCTGAGGAGCCATTCCCCCAGGTCTATCGCCGTTCTGTTCAATCAGTCCGCCTATCTTTATCCTTCCTGATATGGTAAGCGGAATAGGTGGGTTCTTGCCCCTTGAGGAGGCGTTATGCCAACTTGCGTGGCGTGCGAGACCTTGAGCCGTCCTGCTTGACTCTGTACGCTAGTACAGTATTTGTCCGTAAGGTTTAACATGCGTCTGTACACGAGATGTGTCTGCCCTGCAAAGCGGGCGAAGGTACTGAAGGGCCAGCCATACGGCCCTGAGCCGTTGTTGTACTCAGGGACCCTGAGGGGGACACCCTGCTCGACGTTGTGCGGGTTCTCCCACCAGTGACCGAGTTGAGGGTGTCTCGGCTGGCTAGATGCTGGATGCTAGAGATCTGAACGGGAAACGAAGCGTTGCCCCACCCTGCAGCCCAGGTCTCTGATTTTGCAGTGTTTTACGAGGGGAACCCTCTACCGGATGCTATATCGACGAGCCCCTGCAGGTGCTCCAGCCGCTAAGAAGGTCTGGGTGGCCCCTGTCCCTGTATAAGGGGGAAAAAAAAAATATACGGTGTTCTTAGTAGGCAATGGCTCTGAGAAGGTGGCCCCGGGACCGGTGCTGTTACGGAGCCTTGATTAGCAGTCATCTAAGCATGGATAGAATGCGACCCGTTCTCTACCAAGCCAAGATTGGCGATGAGCGGGACTAGGACTTTGGTGAAGGGTCTCAGTACTGTCTCCACCCGCAATGGGAACTTTCGGTATTGCCAGACAGTCCCCTCCTAACCCCGACGTAGCCAACGTCAGCAAGCCTGGAGAATGGGGACGTGCTGTAAGTGATCTGAGGCCCAGAGAGGCCCTCCGGGCGTCCCTGGCTAGGGCTAACGAGATGGGGGCTAGTGATTCATCTCGAAGTACCATCTGTGGCGCGGTCTGTACAGCCACTCGAGGTTGAAAACCCCGTGTCCAGCCTCCCGAATTCTTCTGCACTAGGAAGAATTAGAGCAGCGGCCCTTCCTTGCGCGTGCCACGGTGCCCTCCCTATGGCTCCCACACCATGGAGCCTGACCGGTTCCTAGGGCGTTTTCCCCTTCTTGAAGAGATGTGGGATCGGGGTATGCGTGTGCGATGACGTACCCGCTGTCCATGGAAGTCAAAGGCCTGGCTTTGCCGTGGGTGCTGGGTCAGTGGGGCTGCTGAAGGACCTTAGTCCAAGCGCCCTGAGGGATCTGGGACTGGTGCGTCTGGCCGCTTGGTCCCTGATAAGTGGGCTGGGGGAGTGGTTCCTATACCTGACGCGTTCGTGTGCCTCTTTGTGAGTGTGGGTCCATCCGACAGGAGTGGAGTAGAGTCTGGACTAGCCGTTATACAGGCTGTCATGCCCCTGGCGGCCCCGGTTAGTATGCCCCTGCAGAGTCCCTGAGGCGAGCAGGTGCCAGGGTAACGTTGGTGGCAAGATTGTTGGACAGGGCAGCCGATTATTGAGGGCTTGCCCAGCTTTAAACGGCGTCATGACTACCCCTAAGACTGAGCTGGGGTGGACACAGGTGAGTGGAACACAGGCACCCATTCCCATTCTATAGATGGGAAAACTGAGGCCGAGAGGCTCTGAGTCACTCAAGGCTCCCGAGCGAGATCATAGTCAGAGCAGGCCCCGAGCCCCGATCCAAGCGCAGAACCCCCCATTACTACCCCACACTGGCTCCTGGCAGTGGTTGTGTGCCACCGTTTGGGCAGGGCCCTATTCTACCTGAGCTCCCATGCCGGTGGGGTCCTTTGTCGGGGGATCCCCTCTGTGGGGAACGGAGACTGGCATGCTCGAGCCGCAGTGGCTGCATTCGCACGAGGAAGAGCAGAGACCGCTCTGCAGATGTTTGAGGTATGGAGGATCTGCCTTGGAAAACTGGGAGGGATCCTCCATTGAGCCTAGTTTATTTTTCGACAGGCTCTGCCTGGTGGGGCCCCACTGGAGTTGTGGTTCCCTAGGGGATGTATACCCACTGATTCCTCTCCATTAAGGGAGGAGGGGCCTGGATCTTTGTTCCCCGGGGGATTCAGGATGATTAAATCACCCTCCCTGCTCCTGGAAAGACTAGGGGCCCTATACTAGGGGAAGTTGTCCATCTGCTTCCCAGTGTCCCTGGAGGAGGGTGTCCTCCCCCTCCTAGCCTCGCCATTGTAACCTGCGGAGGCCCAGTTTTTGAACCCTTAAGGTTCTGGAGCAGCCAGTAGCTCTCCAGCACCACCGTAGCCCTCTCCCGTGCTGGCGGGGCTGCAGAGCGCGCAGTTTCGATTTCGCCCCGAGTTGCCCGCAGGGCCTTCCTCGTAGCGGGTGGGGTACCGCAGCCGGCGGTCCCCGCCGCCTCCGCCATGGTTCTGCGGGCCTGTGCGAGGGACGTACCCGGTGGGCCGCACCCCCAACTTATTGAAGCCCCGTCCCGTGCATAAAGCCGGGAACGGGCAAAGGAGGAGGCTGCCGCTTACCGCGGCTCCAGCGCACACAGCGCTATTGGTATCCATGTGGGGCCAGTGCCCCCGCTGTTACCTAAGAAAATAACAGAAGAGCCCACCCACCCCTTAGGGGGGAGGGAGGGCCCGAAAGTTGCCGGTGGGTGCGGAGCACCCTGCTACACTCCTTTCTGTTCTGAGGCAGACTTTCGACCGGGGAATGTGAGGGAGATCCCCTGCGCATGCCCAGTCGAAAGTCGGTTTGCTGCCTCCTAGTGTCCATGGCAGGGATCTTCCTCAAACGTCCGACTGAACTCCCGCGAGGGCATAGAAAGATTAATTTCAACTAAGAAGAACAACAGAGTCTGTAGATTCAGTAAAACTAGCTGATAAAGCAAGCAAAGGTAATGCAAAATAATGTTATGGTTTATGTCCTCATTTTTTAGCTGAAGCTAAAAAGCTGAAGCTTTAGCGTCACATCATGATATTTTACAGCCCCAATAAGGCTACCATTGTCAGTCAGGCTGATCAGTCAGAGAAAAGGGCAAATGTCTTGTTTTCAGGTAATTTCAGACGTGACAGGCCTTTCGGCCCGCCACACTGAACCCTGGACCGGGATCCGTCTCAGATCGCAATCCGTGATCAGACCGGCCATCCTTTAGACATGCCGGCCTTATCGCGAAGGGGAATCGGGGAGGGGGTAGGGCAACGTGCGGCCGCTGAGCCCCAACCCCCCTGCGCTCCTCCGACCACTCGCCCTCGGTGAAACCGCGGTCGGAACCATGGTCCGGAACAGAGCGAGGTAACAGACGTTACCTTCACCCCATTTCTGATCATGGTTCAGCTAACCACGATCCTGGAGGTGAGGCGACCTCATCTCCAGAATTGTTGTTAGCTTTGAACCCTGCCAGGAATTCACCGTGGTGAATATCTGACGGGGCTCAAACAGACGTTCGCACGATCACAGCCACCACCCTGAATCCACTGTGTTCCAGTGTGGTTGACTGATCTGAAATTACCCACAATCTTTTTATAAATTCTGATCATGACTTATGCCACTTATTAGTTAGTGCATGCAGTGCAATGCTATTAACTTGTGTAAGTGTCCTGCAGCTTTTGGAAACCTGATCAGGCCTAGAACAGGCTTGTTTGGCTGTCAGATTCTGAAAGCCATGTACAAAAGAGTAAAATATCTCGTATCATACTGATTATGGAGGCAAAGTTTTCCATGTGCAAATTATGTTTTAACACAGTAGCCCTACACAGTGTTTTAACTTTTCTCTACATATGTAGAGAAATAATAATATGACAAAGTGTCAACATCCACTCCCAACAGCAGAAACTAGCATATCTGATTAACACAGAAAACCCATTCGAGATAATAAGATTAAACAGTAGAGTCAAGCCATATGAAAAGTTGATGGATTTCTCAACTCATGAATCCATCCTCTTCTGAAATTCATGAATAGAGAAATCCATCAACTTTTCAAACTGGCTCCAAGAGCAGCTCCTTCTTATCAGTCTTACTTTTCTCAAACTTTTTAATTTTTTTTTATTTAGGGGGAGGGGAGGGAGGAGGAAGACTGCCTGAAAGCTATTCCCACATCATGACGTTTTACAGCACCAATGAGGCTACCTTTATCAGCCAGCCTGATCTGTCAGAGGAAAGGGCAAAAGTCTTGTCTTCATCCTGCTTGCACTATTTAAAGAGTTATGGGACAACAACCTTATAGATCAAATTCACATCTTGTTAACACAGTCATCTACTCGGATATCACTTTCTATCTGTAGATATTCTAAAATAAATGTTTGAGATTCACAAATCGAGGTACTTCACCTCTTCTTTGTCTTTTAGTGTGCAGGCATGATATGGCATAGATATTAAAGTCTGTTCCTTCCTATCTGCGATGTACAGCCACCACCATTCTTGTTTTTCCTGTCAAGAAAAGAGAAGTTTAGGTAGCACGGGCAACATTTCTATAACGGAGCAGAGTTCTTCATGGGACACACTGCAAACCAAACGAAACAGCCTAGCTTCTCTTAACTGGTAATTCAGCAAAGGGAAACTATTTCATTATGCATTCTTAAAAATGAAATATTTGTCTCACTGTTTGAAATGAAGCTGTAATAATAGACACTCCCAAGTTTAATAAATGAAGCTAGTTTACCACCATGATTCTGATTTCCCCTCCCTTATTTTCCCAAAGTCACACAGCAAGCAGGTCAATGGAAAAATCGTAACACAATAGTTGGGAGGGACCTCAAAGGTCAGCCAGTCCAACACCTCCTTGATGCAGGAATTACACAGCTACAGCACCCCCAACAGACAGCTGTCCAGCCTCTGTCTGAAAACCTCCTGTGACAGAGAAGCTACATCATCTGCAGGCCACTTGTTTCCTTGCTGAACAGCTCTTACTGTTTTCCTGATATTTAGCCAAAATCTACCTTTTTGTCATTTGAGCCCATTATTTCTAGTCTTGCCCTCCTTGACCATGGAAAACAGTTTCTTGCCATCTCCTTGGCAGCAATCCTTTATATTTAAGATTGCTATCGTGTTTCCCCTTAAGCTTCACATTGCTAGGCTAAACATACACAAGTTCCTTCAATCTTTCCTCATAGGTCTTGCTTTCCAGACTCTTTACCATCTTTGTTGTCCTCCTCTGAACCCACTCCAAATTGTCAAGGTCCTGTGCAAAAAGAGGTGCCCAAAACTGAACACAGTACTTACTCCATGTGAGGTTTTACCAGTGCAAAATACAGTGGAATTACTACTTCCCAAGACTTGGAAACAATGCTTCTGCTAATATAGCCTAAAACTGCACGTCTTTTTTGAAACCACATCACATTGCTGACTTGCATTCAGCTTCTGATCATCACTGTGGGAAGAGAAGTCGGGTCTTCCCATGTCCCAGTCTCATAGCCTCTCTATCACAACACCTTCTTAGGAGGCAAGGTAACTTTGACTGAGAGTGAAAGTTAAGAGTGAAAAAAATCAATAGTTTTGCCATAGAAACTAACTAGATCTCTTCACTATTCGTTTTCCACTATTTAAAGGTTTCATTCTCCAAAAACAGATACTGTATTACAACACATCTTCCAGAAGCACTGTAAAACCTTTCTATTTTTGCAAGCATTTAGCAGGCAGGGATAGAATTGGGTGGGATTGGGAGAGAGGGAGTTTGGGGAGCTAAAGGGTATTTGCTGCCTCAGCTGTCATCACTTGAGGACGCCGTGACCCTCCTGGGGCTTGGCCTTTCTGTTGCCCGAATTCCTCCAACCAGCGGGCCAGAAGGTGTGCGCCGTAAGATCACTCTTTAACAGGATACTCCAGCAAGACCACGTAGGTTAAGCCTAAAGGTACTTCGGTCATCTGGTGGCCGCCCGGTGGCTCCTTGGTGGCTAGTAGGTCAGCCACTCTCAACCTCGTCCTCCTCTGTCTCGCCTCTACTACCCACCCCTTGGTTTGCCTCCCTCCTACCCCCTCCCCACCATCATGCCTGCCCTAATTTCTCGCCTTCCCTGTCCCTCCTTCTCCTTTTCCCCTTCCCCCCACCCATCACTTTTCTCCAACCTCCTCACACTTCCTCCTCCCCCATGGCTAACTTCCCCCCGTACTCCTCCGCCACCCTCCCCTTCTCTTGCCTGACCCACCGCCCCCCTTCTCCCAATCATATCTCCATTCCCTGCCTTTCCCCTGATCAGCTCCCATTCTCCTGCTCCCTTTGGAACTGTTGCTCCTCTGCCAATAAAGCATCCATAATCTCTTTCTCTCTCACTCCCTCCAGCTCCTTTCCCTTACTGAAACTCGGATCTCCCCCTCCGACTATCACCCCTGCTACCCTCTCCTTTGGGGGTCTCTCCTTTTCTCACCAGCCACACCCTGAAGGTTGGGGTGGTGGCGTGGGCCTTCTCCTCACTAATTCCTGTCAATTCCAACCACTTTCTCCTCTCCACCCTCTCCTTCCCTTCCTTCGAGGCTCACTCTGTGCACCTCTAATCCCCGCGTCGCTGTCATCTACCGCCCCCACCCCTTCCCCCTCGCACTCTCTCTTCCTTTCTCTCTGAATTAGAGTCCTGGCTCACTTTCGTCCTCTCAGACGATACCCCCCACTCTCATCCTCAATGACTTCAACATTCTCATCCATGTCTCTTCCCAGCCCTCCATCTCTTACTTTCTCTCACGAGTCTCCTCCTTCAACCTCAACCTTTGGACCAACTCCCCCACTCACGCTAAAGGCCATTCTCTTGACCTCGTCTTCTCTAGGAACTGCTCTGTCTCTGATCTCTCCTTCGATCCTCATTCCATCTCTGCCCACTTCCTTGCCTCTTTCAACGTCTCTCACTGCCCCCCCTCCTCTTACCCATCTCCATGCCCCTTCTGTGACCTGCAGGCCACTAACCCCCTGGACTTTGCCTCCTCTCTATCTCCCCTTCTCCCCTCAGTCTTCTCTTCCTCCTCCTCCGCTGACTCTGCCGCCTCGGCATTCAATGCCTCTCCTCCACCCTTGACTCCTTTGCCCCTCTCTCCTCCCGCCCCGCCCCCTCCCACAACCCCAGTCCTTGGTTCACCCCCAGTATCCGCAACCTCCGCTCCTGTACCTGTGCCGCTGAACGCCTCTGGTGCAAATCCCACTCTCATGCTGACTTCCTTCACTTCAAATTCTCTCTCTCCTCCCTTACTTCTGCTATCTCCCTCGCTAGACAGCATTACTATGCCTGCTGCATTGAGTCCTGTTCTCCACCTTTGACTCTATCCTCAAGCCCCCCTGTCCTCCTCCTCTCTCTTCCCTTTCTGCTCAGGATCTTGCTTCCTTCTTCACCTCCAAGATAGCCAAGTTCCACCTCGACATCGCTTCCCACTCCTCTTCCTACTCCCTTCCTTCTCCCTCCTCCCCCTCTTTCTCTCCTGTCCGCCTTCCCATGAGGAAATCTGCTCCCTGCTCTTCTCCTCCAACGCTTCCATTTGCCCCCTTGACTCCATCCCCTCCCACCTCCTGACCTGTATTGCTTCCACTGTCACCCCTTCCCTCCTACACATCATCAACCTCTCCCTCTCTACTGGCTCCTTCCCCTCTGCCTTCAAGCATGCCACTGTCTCAAAAAGTCCACTTTTGACCCCTCTGACACTTCTACCTAATGTCCGGTCTCACTCCTTCCTTTTGCTTCCAAGCTTCTTGAACGTGTTGTCTACTCCCGCTGCCTCAACTTCCTCTCCGCCAACTCCTCCCCTGACCCACTCCAATCTGGCTTCCGCTCCCTTCACTCTACTGAAACTGCTCTTGCTAAGATCATCAATGATCTTCTTGTGGCTAAATCTTATTGCCTCTACTCCATTCTTGTCCTCTCTGCTGCCTTTGATACTGTTGACCACTCACTCTTGCTGGACTCACTTCACTTCCGTGGCTCCGTCCTCGACTGGTTCTCCTCCTACCTCTGACCGCTCCTACAATGGGTCTCTTGCCAACTCCACCTCCTCCTCCCTTCCCCTCTTGGCTGGTGTTCCCCAAGGCTCTGTTCTTGGCCCTCTCCTCTTCTCTATCTGCACCCTATCCCTAGGCAAACTTATTGCCTCCCATGGCTTCCAATATCATCTCTACACTGATGACACTCAACTCTATCTCTCTACTCCCCCCCCCCTCTCTCCATCTGTTTAAGCTCGCCTCACCAGCTGTCTCTCTGACATNCTCCTCCCTGTTGATCCTTATCAACGGGGTCACCATCCTTCCCGTCCCCCAAGCCTGTAGCTTAGGCTTCATTTTTGGCCCACCCCTTTCTTTTAAACCATACATCAACTCTGTTGCTGAATTCTGTTGCTTCTCCCTCCATAACATTGCTAAGATTTGCCCTTTTCTTTCTTTCTCCTCTGCCCAAACCTTTGTTCACGCCTGGTCATCTCTTGCCTCAATTACTGTAACCTCCTTCTCACTGGCCTCCCCAGCGCTCACCTTTCTCCCCTTATCTGTCCAAAACTCTGCTGCCAGGGTCACCTACCTCGCCCGTCGCTTCAACGTGCAGCCCCTCCTCTCCTCTCTTCACTGGCTTTCCCTTCATGAACGAATCCTACACAAGCACCTAGTCTTCCCCTATAAAGCTCTTCACAACCTTGTTCCCCCCTACCACTGTGCTAATTTCCCTCTGTACTTGTCTGTGAACTCTGCTCCTCCTCTGTCCCCTCTCTCACCCTCACACACTTCCCCATCTCCCCTAACCGCCTTCGTCCCTTCTCCCTAGCTGCCCCCCACGCCTGGAACTCCCTCCCTGCCCACATCCACCTCGCCCCCTCCCTTCGTACCTTCAAATCCCTCCTCAAGACCCACCGCTTCCGCTCTACCCCCCCGACTCCTCGCTCCTCTCACCTAACTCCTGCTGATACCCTCCATCCAGTACAACCTGTTACCTGAGGTCTGCGTACTCATATTCTCACCACATGGACCAGCCATCATTCTCGATGTAACCAAGCCAAGCACATGCACCTGGGACCTCGCATCTTGTGAATGTTACACTCATTGTCTCTCCCTCTGTTCCCCTTCCTTCGTCTCCCACCCCCCTGGCGTGTCTCAGATTGTAAACCCTAGGGAAGGGACGGTCTCTATTCCATTACTTTGTAAAGTGCCAGATACATTGCTGGCACTATATAAATACTTTTTTGTATTTGTCTGCTTGCCTGCTGTATTTCGCACGCTTTTTGTGTATTTTTGTATCTTTGCTTACTTATTTTACTTCTCTTGGCTATGGCAAAAGCTGATGCCCAATAAATTACTATTACGATATCAATACTTGCTAATAATAATAAATAATTTCTTTTAAATATTTTTATTTGTTGTAAGCTGCCCTGAGCCTTAATGGTAAGGGTGCAGTATAAATAAATTTATTGCAAAATAGTCCCAATAAAGTCAAACAGGACTAGTCACATGCTTAGATGTGTAAGAATTTGTATGTTTTAGGCTTTTTTTCTCTTTTTAAAAAAAAGTGAAATGTAGGATTTGGAGTATCGGCTGGACTTCACTAAAACCAATCTTTCACCTCAACCTTTTAACTAAGGCTGTGACCCAAATCACACTTGGCACCGGCGAAGCCACACTGAAGTTATCAGGGTTCCACTAGGCCACATTCTCTTAGGTCTGCAGCCTCAATTTTTAATTGTGACTATTTAATTAGCTAAAAAAATAATATATAAATCAACAAACCTTCACCTGCAAAAAAATAAGCTCTCATTAAAATCACAAATAATTGGCTAGAAGTAATTTCGGTAAAAAAAGTCACAGCACAAAAACGCAGATAGTATATAGCAAGAATACTGGTTGCAGTAAAAACTAACAGCCAGCTCAGTCCAATTAGCATATCATTTAATATGCATCGATCAGCCCAAGGTGAGGGAAGTGTGAAATTAAACTTGACAAATTCATTTTGCATTTTACAGTATATCAATCAATGGGAAAGTACCTGTTTTGTTACTCAACAGCAACCAACCTTGAGTGTTACCATGAACATATTTCAAAATTGATTTGTAAAAACACATGCCCCAATCCAAGGCCTGACTGTGCTGTGCACATGGACCAAAACTGCAAGTACGTGCACGCACAGCAGCCCTGAGAAAGCTCCCTGCCTCCCAATCCCGCTGCCACTACGGCAGCTACTGGAGCCCCACTTCTACCTCTTCTGGTAGCCGTGGGGTTCGGAGGCAGGAGAGTGGACTTCCCCTGGCTAACCTGCACGCATGTGCATCCATATGCTTTGGAAGACCATCATTTTAAGAAAATAGGCTAATCCCAGAAAAAGGTGGGGAAGCTGTGATCTAGCTCAGGAGCTGCACATGCCCAGTAGTAGCAGCTTTGGAAAGTTCTAGTGCTTCCTTGAATGCTATTACAAATGGTTACAGGCAGCCATTTGAGTGCTGCCATTAAGGGCAAAAGTGAGGGGAATAGGCGTATATAAAGCGAGGCTTGAGGAAGACAAAGGAGAGGAGCTGTTGTGAAGAGAAGAAGCAGACTGCTGCCTTTCTTGCTCTCTCCGCTAGGCCCTGAACAACTTAATTCAGGTCAGTTCGTGTAAAAAGGGGCAATTTAGAATTGTTGATCGAATCCAATTGTACTAAGTGTTCTAATTGAAAAAGAAAGGAGAGAAATTAGAATTGGCACATTGTTTTCTTGTTCTGCTCTGCTGCTCTTTGGCAGGGCTTCTTTTGGACTTCTTCTACAGGAGCAAAGCAAGAAGAGTGAGTGTCTGTATCAGAGCCTTCAATCAACAAACACTGAATGATAAGGCCCGCGTGTTTCCTTGAAGCTGTATATTAAAGTTATATGGCCATTTGGTTGTCATTACTAGTGAAATATTACATCTGTATTATTGAAAAGTGCTGTGGATGCAAGAACAACAACATTTAGTTATTAACAGAACATATATTCAGTCATGAATATACAGTATGTCTAAATATACTCGTGTACATGTTTTAACTTTGTTGTGAAGTTTGTCTCTGGGTGTCTTTGATGGAAGTCCCAACTTAAACCCAAGGAGTTACACATGAACATAATTGCAGTTTTGGTCAATGTGCACACCAGAGATGTGCGGACCTTGGATCAGGGTAACTAACAAAAAACTAGATATAAAAATGCCAACTTGATTAATTTTCTTTATGTTGGAATGATTAAGTTTCAGCAACTAAACTGATCTTCAAGACCAGATTATTATTTTAAGAACAGACAGCAGTCAGCGATGGTCTACACAGTTACAGTTTTTCCCCAGTGCAGGCTCTGAGGTGAAGACTAAACACACACCATACGGATTGAAAGCCCCAAGGAACAGGCTTCTGTCTCTAACGTAAGTGTTCAGCACCAGGAATCAGGAAGTAAACTCAGGGGAGAAGGAGGTACAGGTTATGAGTGGCCAGTTAGAGCACACAGGCAAATTTCATCAGCCATTTTCATGACCAAGGACTACAAACAAGATTCCAAGTTCCTGCATTTTAATACCCTTAACAGGAAGAAATTGCATTTTTATGCCCAGACATGAAGTCTGTCTCTTGCCAATATTCCTTTGCTACAGACCCTTTTTGAAAGGTGATTGAACAAGAGAAGCTTCTTTCTGTGTTACAGGCTACAAATCTGCCTTTCATGTTGCTCTCTTTTTTACAGCAATCATTTGTCTCTCTTCTCAGGGAATGGTTTCCTTATTGCTCCAGACTATATCAACATCAGTGAACCTTCTCTCAATCTTCAAGTCCCTTCTGAAAATGTACCTCTTTCATCAGCCTCTCTCTATTGCTCTTCACCTCCATAGACTACTCGCTTAGGTTTCTCCTTATACCATCTCACCCTTCAGGATGCGCCTCCTTAACTTAACTAAACTGCCTAACTGAGTCAGACCATTGGTCCAGTATAGTCACAACCTGACATGGCAGCAGGGATTTTTCAAATTCGAGTCCAAATCCAGCTCTTCAAAGGTCTCCGGCAGAGGCCATCCCAGTGTGCTACCTGAGACCCCTCCCAGCCCCCAGCGGAGGCCTCCCCCAGGCATGCTACCAGGGATCCTGAAGTGGAGATGCTAGGGACTGAACCTGGGACCTTAACTGGTAAGAGCACGCGCTCCTGCCACTTGAGCTATGCCCCCCCCCCCTCCTCTACAGTAACTAAGTTAAGAACATGCTGATGCAATTTCTCAGCTTCATGAATGTCTCCTTCTCTCTCCATATGTGCTCCTCCTCCCCTTGCCCATTCTAGATTGAAAGCCCCAAGGAACAGGCTTCTGTCTCTAACGTAAGTGTTCAGCACCAGGCACATTGCTAAGTTATATAAATAGTAATAAGCAATGAAGAGTCATTTCATCAGTTTTACTATGTGCGTCTATGCCTTCCTCATTTCCAAGTGGCATCTGTCACCTTACCACTCTTCCTGGGTTCAAAAAAAAAGGATAGGTTCTTAGAAGATCGCCATTGGTGGAAGCAACAGAAGTTGGCCACTGTCAGAGACAGGATGACGGGCTAGATGGATCATTGGTCTGACTCGGTATGGGCACGTACGTTCTTACTATGCAACTGGCTTGAAATTACACTTAATAGCCAGTGTGGTAGGGACTCAAATTAAAAGACAAGTAGGATACTAAGGAGAAGGTTCTTCCAAATACCCTTGATTAATACTACACATGCTCCTCTCCAAATACAGATTACAAAAACACAGCATGTTGGGTTATCAAAGTATGAATCATCAAGGCCAAATACAGTCTTGAGTATTTCCACACTGCATTCCACCTTTCTTGAGAACAGCAATCATAATATGAAATGGAGGGAAACAAAACTCATCATTAGGAGGATAAGATTTGGAAATAATCTTGACAATGATTCACAGGAGTCAGATACAACTAAAGGTTTGGTATCACTTGTCATAGAGGAGAATCTTGCACAAGCAGTACCACTTCCAAGCTAAGAGCTTGTCACCTCAATAGATGCCTGCTGGAAGCTGGAATGTTTGTGAGCAGGCAACGTTCCTCTTAACAGGTGGGCTCCAATGCAGACATGCCAGGGAACCAGCGTGCACACTGAGTTTGAATACTAGGACAGATTTCTACCTAAAAATGTCATCAATGCCATCTGTGCAGTCTCTGGAGCTATGGTTCAGAAAACAGAATGGAATTATGGATTTAGGAGTATATTTGGTCCCTTTTTATACAAGACAGACCCACGCATGCAAGTCCACTGAGTATGCATGCATGGGTGCCGCCCATGTGACCACCACGGCGGGTGAGGGGGGGCGCACTTCCATGACCTACATACCTCTCTCTCTTAGTCCCTGCACAGAGTAACTGGAGAAAACAGAGGTTGCTCCGTGTGGAGGCATGTGCGGAGGATGGGTGTGTGTCCATGTACACCCCCCTCCCTCATGCCCCAGCACGCACACCCATCCGGCACACAGCTGTGGCGATTGCAAAAAAGGGTCAAAGTGTGAAGATACAGCCATGGTAAGCCCTGATTAATATTCTGCAAAGGAAAACAGGGTTATAAAGAAGTCACCATTCAAGAACTGCAACCCACATTGGAAAATAAAGTTCTGTATTTTCTCCTTTGTGAATTTCTCCTTTTTGCAATGACCAGTTGGTCATGCAGTAATTCAATTATTATTATTATTTTCTTCTGTTCCCCATTTTTGTTTTGTTTTAACTGTATATGGTTTTAAATGTGTATTTTAATTATACACTAATATTTTTATTGTCGTTCAGCATCCCAAGAGCTCTAGCATTATTATTAATAATAAAGGATCTCTATGCAGGAGCTCAGCTTGAGAAAACTGAAAGTTGATCAGATGAAGCCCTGATATTTTGGATAACTAAGGCGTTAAGAGTTCCTCGCAACTTTTGCAAAGCTAGGCCATTTTCACACAGACACTCTAACACTGATAAATTGGGTGTTACATTTTATTATACAGGGTGCAGGGCACCCATAGAGTACAACTGCAACCCTGCAACACATATAATAAAATGTGACGCCCATTCTATCAGTGTTAGAGTGTCTGTGTGAAAATGGCCCATATAACAATGTATTTTTTTTTTAAAATAAAAATTGTTCAGCATAATTTTAAAATGAATATGCTTTATACTTGTCAAAGTTAACACAATTATTAGTTAGAAACAAAAAACTAATTCCCATTTTTTGAGCTCCAGTAAAATCTATTGCTCACCTCTGGGAAGTAAAGACTATAAACAGGGTGGGTTATCTTTGATTTGGTTTCCAGGAGAGCCCTTTCCTTTCGCTGTATACTTTGCTGCAATTCTTGCCATTCCTGTGTGAGACAGTAAGTAGGAAACAGTTACTCTCATCATTACTATCATAATTTTTTTTTTAAATTCCCAGATCATCAAACACAGCAGGTAAACAGATAAAAGGCAAATGCACTGTGTTTGTACTCAGATGGCAATTAAATACATCAGAGGGCAGCCAAATGATAATTTTTAATGTGGGCTACCTTCCCATATAAGTCTAGAAAGCCACTACATTATCTGCCTTCCAATCCTTCATCCTCAAATAATCTACACAAGTCAACAGCCACGCACTTTGGTGTGCCAAGGCCATTGCTTATTGCATTAGTTCACAAACCTTTTGCCTGTGCAACTCCATTTTGAAATTTCAACAGCATCTTATAGCTCCAGACAGCAAAGACATATAAAGCACAACCAATATGAATTGTGACGGAGACCCCATCAACAGACAGCGTGCCCCTACTTGGGGCCCCAACCCACTGTTTGGGAAACTAAGTTTATTGTACGCCAGTTTTGCACCACTATTATCTTGTGTAGACTATATGCTGCACCCACCTATTTTCTCTCATCTTGTAATCAGATTGCAAATCATACAGGGCCGAGAACTTGTGTACTCGCAAGGTGCTTAACCAATGCCTTGGGCCTCAGTCTACTGGCAACCACCATAATATGAACACAAGTTCCCATGCACAAGTGCATGCAGAGATATGCACTCCTCCTACAGTTACGCGGGTGCAACACTCATACAATAGCTAAGCTAGTACCCATTGTGCATCAGGGCTTTAAAAATAGGTGGAATTATACTGGAGTCTTGCAGAACCTGAGCCAATTGGCTATCAAGATGGAAAACTTCAGCAGGTTCTTCCCATAAAACTAAAGCTGTTCAGTTCTCGTCTCCACTAAAATTTGTCCATCCCATTAGGACCACCACCACAATGGTAATCCCCAAAGGACAGGCACCAACAACCACCCCCCTGCTGGCAGAGTCAGGCTTGAGATATCTGTTTCAAAAGCAACTGCTGCTTCTACTACTACTTCATCCTGATGTTGCTCAGCCTTAGGTGGATGCTAGAGATGCAAATGCTTTCCTCTCATCCCCAAAGTAGCCTGCTCATGCAAATTGAGGCTTACTGCTTCATCATCCTTGCCGTGTTTCTCATCTTGTTCTCTATCAGAGTCTCTGTCGCTTCCGTCATCTTTTTCACTTTGAGAGTCCCTATTAGTCTCTTCTTCTTCCGATTCGCTTCCTTTATCAGAAACTTCTTCATCTTCCTCCTTTGCCACTACTTCCTAAACGCACAAAGAAACAAGCAACTCAGACAACTCAACTCTTTCCCAATGGTATGCTGCTTAAATGGGCTGCGACCTTAAATTTAGGGCAGATCCTACTGGAACACCTCTACCTACCTAGTCTATCTACTAAAAGGGTACTATGCCCCATTTCAAATGACCTCTCTTGGAGGAGATATAAAAATAGGTTACATAGCCATTTTTAGTGGATGCCTGAATGGAAATTAATAACCTGTAGTACTAAACACATTGTGGTGGCAACAAACACTGTGGAGGTCTTAATTGCTTGTTTCTGATACCAGTGTTTGGAGGGAACTCAAAACATTTTGCCCCATTCAGTGCCAAGGGATTTACAGACCTCGGTACAATTTGCTAACATCTCCTTCTCTGCCCTGTTCATTTCTAAAATACTCTACAGAATAGAACTTTCAGCTCTGCTTGAATCATTTACTGGTGCTTCGCTTGTGCTCATCACTCCCTAAGTGCTTGGGCTAAGCTTTTTCTCTTTAAACAAAACCCCTTCGTCTAGTTGAAGTTCATACATACACTCCCAACTACCCCATTTGCTTGCTTTTGCTTCTGTTGCTTTGTCTGCTGCAAAGGTGGAGGTGCTGGTTTCTTTTTCAAAGGTTTCTTTTTCTTTGATTTTGATGCTTTCTTGGTTGCTTTATTCTTTTGCTGCCATCCTTTGCTCTTAACTTTGTTGGTATCCCCTTGCTGCAAAACAACATAGGAGTTAAATAATGAGTGGGTTATATGGCAAACATTTTAAATTGAAAAGACCTCCAAAAAAGGCAGGAATGAGTCACTCAAAATTTGAAAGAAAATTTATTTCTTCCACTAGGGATGAGGAGCATTGTAATTTTTAACTTACCCCATCCTCTGTAGGCTGTTCTTCTGCTGCACAGATGGACTGTTCCTTTTCAAACACTTCCTGATTAGGGGGAAGTGAAGTCTGTTAGTGTCTGTATGTGCCAAGTGTAACACAGGCACTAGAGAAGTACACTAATCATTTCAAAATTTAAGATTGACAAGTAAAGAATCCTGCTTACTAAGGAGAAAATCTGTGTTCGGTGACATACCATCTAGGAAACTAGTCAGCCAGTACCAGATTTCAAAATTTCAGATTAGTGTACAGGATTTATTGTGCTAATGTCATAGCACAATACTTCCATGAAGAAAATTCTGGTTAAAGTGTTTTTTATTTTTATTTCTGAATTTTTATTTATCTATCATTTATTCATCTGATGGTGAGGTGAATAATAATAATAATAATAATAAATAAGCCAATAACTACTGCAGTAAGCAAGCTAGTAATTTGGAGATTATTATTATTAATAATAATAATGTAATACCACTGTGCATGGTCCTTTACAAGTTAACAAGAATCAGTTACAATCATTTGATGCCAACAAAATTTTAAAAAATAAGATCAAAATAAAATTTAAAATAAAAATCAGAATGAGAAATGGATTTCTGAGTGTGTGCTGCTCAAATTCTACCAAGGAAAGACCCAGGAGAGAAGAAAATAAGCCTCAGTGACCATCTCCTGGCAAGTCACCGCTTGAATGTTTTGTGTCCCTCTGGGGAGGTCAAAGACAGCAGTGGCATGAAGATTATGTTTCTCTACCTCTGGTAACATCTCTTAAATATCAATGAAGCTGAATTAATCCCCAAATACTCTGCACAAATAAAGAAATTCAAAATGGTAAATAATGTGAGTACTTACTGCCATGGTCTGTCTGGTTAACGTGACCAATACAGTGACTAATGATCCCACTGTAATATTGTTGCTGTCTTCATCATACAAAACTGAGGTTAAAAAAAAAATAATAAAAAAATAAGAACGCTTCCACTTAGCCCCCTTCTTTCTCAGTTACACAGTTCTGTTTTGAATCAATCTGCACTAGACTGGCAGAAGTGTGAATACAATTTTCAAATCTTGCCGAGAACACGTAGCAGAAAATAACCTGAAAGATTTCCATCTGTATCTTGAATCAACACCACGCCTATTAACTGCCATATATATTTTTAAAGGAGGTAATTATATCAAATATTTGCAATAAGGTTCAAATTTTAATTCTACAGAAGTTATGGTTTCTACAGCAGACATAACTCTCAATATATGCTGTATATTGAAACGTAAAACTACGGTAGAAAAATATCACATCTGAGCAAAAGGACCTAGTTACAGTTGCTCAGGAATCATAACTTTGTTTGAACTCCCAACTTCCTTATGATTAATACCTCAATTTAACAGCCTTGCATCCAATTCCTATTTTAAGAAGTAGAAAAAATGACTGGGGGTGGAGGGAGGCACTAGTGATTTTTGATTACCACTGTACAGGGAATTGTGCACTGCGTCTGAGGTTCATAGCCCAGAGTACAGGAAATTAAATATACTGACAACTGCAAGTCACAGCACAGCATAGGTGGTGTTCTTGTTATGAAGCGTTTCTCCCTCAGACATTTTTCACATACACCATAAAGCTACTAATTAGTACACTGGGGCCAAGTAAAAAAGGTCTCTGGACAGGTTCCTCTAATCCTACTGGCCTGACTTCTTAAAAACTGGGTACCTGCATTTTCAGAGACTACAAGGGAGGGGCAAATTGTCAGAATGCAAGAATAGCAAAAACACAGAATGGCTCTTAGTGAGGACTTGACATGCCAAATCCAAAACTCGGTTAGCTGAATAAAGTATGTCAATATATCACCACCAACTTTGGTAACCAAGTTATTTGAAATAATATAGCAAACTTCATCCAAGCATCTCAAAATACTGTAACAAACACAAAACATTACTGCATTTAAGAGGATGTTAAGTGATCAATTCACCTATCACAAAAATGTCAGAGTGCAACTTAGGATCTTTAACAGTTTCAAATGGCTAGGGTTACTGATTTAATTGCTCCTATGACAAATTGTTAAAGTATTAAGCAAAGTTGTTTTAAAAAAATTTTTTTTAAAAAAATAGTGAAAATTATGATCCCCAAAATAAGGCTGCCTTTCAAAATGCCATCCCAGGCACAACTACAAGGTTGCTTGCACAATATTATATCAAAAAATGAAGTATTACCCTCAGTTCCGCCACAAAAAATTATTGCTGACCTGGGAATCTGTGAACTGCTCTACCGTCCTCTATTTTCAAACTACAAATCAGAGGTGTGAAAGCCAGTTATTCAGGAAAGTCTGCCATTTTCCAGGTTAAATAGCGTAATGAGTTGTATTTAAGAGTCCCTAGCAGATTATCAAATTGCAAAAGGGGGGGGGGGGGGCAAGTACAGCAATGAAAGCACCTCCCACTTACCCTGTGGTTTTATATCCATGGTCACGTGTGGAAAACTGCCAAGGACAGCCATGACTTCATCGTATTTCTCATCCTCAAGGAAGTGAAGTAAATTGCGACGATCTGATCCTTTTAAACTCACCATGTCTTGGATCGTTTTAATTTTGTACTAAAAAAAACAAACAACCACACACCACCACTGATTTGTTTGAAACAAACTCATTACCGTATCACTTGTATTACTGGGATACCAGCATGGCTGGTGTTTTCATTCAGTTCATTTGGCTCATGGCCACTAACAGAAATTTCCTACAGAACTATTCAAAAGTAATATACTGTCCAGGTGTGCAACTTCTATTCAAAAAGCCACATTCTGAGCATCAGTATTAATTAAAGGACAGCTCACATTGTTAAAGCTGAAGCAATTGTTTAAATACTTTGACTTTACTATTTCAATTTGGTTTTTTTCTATTAAAAAGCAGGAATAAAAAAGTCATACCTGCTTCTTGACAACAAGACTGAAGAAAAATTCAGTTACTCAACATTGCCCAATATTTCAACTGTACCCTCATAAAGCAGATTACATTATACTAGAGAGCACAAACTGCTCATACTGCAATAAGAAAGGTATGCTGTTCTGTCCAGGCTAACCACTGTGTAATTAATCATACCCTGGATCTAGTAACTCCTATTACCTCTAGCAGGTAGTCATGTTCATATTTATAAGGCTATCAGTGATTCAATTTTTTTAAAAACCGAAAAGCACAAGGATGTGAGACGAATGGTATTTCTAAACAAAAGATTTTTATGGTTGGGGTGGAGTGGTTTGAATGCTGTTGGGTTTTGAGAGGATTTTCATGTATTTTAGATTTTTAACATTGTTAGCTGCCCTGAGTCTGCAGAAGGGCAGAATAAAAATGTAATAAATAAATAAATTCTGTGATCTATCAATAAGCTTGCTTACTTACCGACAGAAGAGTTTTTAAAAGTAGTAACTGAAGGATAAAATTAGGGGAGATTATCTGTAATGTCACCTTTTTATGATTAGAAACCCGTCTTAGATTGTCCTCTTCAATGTGAGGGAGCTGCAGAAGCGGAGACTTGAACTGCTGAAGTCCTTGGACGGTCATCTGGGAAAGCTTCATGCAGTTTTCGAGGGATCCCAATGATGGAGCACGGAACTCCCTTTCTTGGATGGAAATGAAGTCACAAGATCTTTTCAATATGTGTTTCCAATACAATTTGCAATAAACAAGGCAACTAAACATTTAAAGGTTTGGAACATGTAGAACTAAAGTAGTATTGAAGGAAAACAATATCTTGCTCATCCCAAGCAATATTAGCAAACTACGAAGAGTACTATAAAAATAAAGCTTCTCAACAGCTTCCTTGGAGGCAGTGATTTTGCTATGACGTCCTGTTCATTACAATGTACTGTAGAACAGTAGTACAGTTCACCTTCCTCAGGTTTTCCTCTATCAAGTGAAATGCTCGGATATACCTCTCCTACCAGTAAATGAAGATGAACCTTTTTAAAAAAAACAAACACACACACCTCAGTTTTTCAGTTAGACAAGAAGCAGCAATCATCTAGGTATTAAATATCCAGCCTGTAGTAGGATTCGGAATCATGATATGTTTTGCGGATTTACAAAATAAAGGGCTTCATTTCCCCCCATTCCCCCGCAACAAAAATAAGTTTTCATCCTTTGGAGTACAGGAGAATTGGTAACCTACCTTTCGGTGAATTCCTTTCTCTCTTACACTCCTTATCCTCCTCCTGTTGGGTAGCTCTGCCGCTTGACCAATAGGAGGCAGAAAAGTATTTTCTTGTGCGCATGCACCTCCAGAGCTACCCAGCTACCAATCTCCAGTCTGTATCATAGCCGAGTGCCCCTGTAATCCTACTGTTTTGTAAAAAACAAAACTGTAAAAGATCCCTGATTTGCATGCCGGAAAACTGAAAACCGAGCTACGAACTGTAACAGGAACAATGGGGACCGGAACTCTCATCCCCCAACTGTCTTTAAACTAAACTGACTGATAATTGACTGCTTGAGTAAGTTTGGATGACTCTCTCCTTTGTCTGTAATTTATCGCTTGCTGTCTGGCAGGGAGCGCCGGAGGAGGATAAGGAGTGTAAGAGAAAGGAATTCACCGAAAGGTAGGTTACCAATTCTCCTTTCTCCTCTTACCTCCTTCTCCTCCTCCTGTTGGGATGTACCCAAGCAGTCCCCAGAAACAAATTATGGGTGGGAGCCAACAGAACTGGGAGAATCCAGTACCGCCTGCAGCACCCGCCTGCGAAATGCTGCCTCTGCTGATTGAAACACGTTGATCTTATAGTGCTTCACAAAAGTGTGCAGGGAAGCCCATGTCGCAGCTTTACAAATTTCCTCGTAAGAGGCTC
>QEPC01006051.1:1175721-1189620 GCA_003113815.1 Sphenodon punctatus | reverse complement strand
TTTTTTTTTTTTTTTTTAAAAAGGTCTCACGGAGCCGTGCAAAGCGCATCCTACCAGTTGAAAGGCAGATGAAGGACTGGAGATTGGTAGCCGGGTAGCTCTGGAGGCGCATGCGCACAGGAAAAGACTCATCTGACTCCTATCGGTCAAGCGGCAGAGCTACCCAACAGGAGGAGGAGAAGGAGGTAAGAGGAGAAAGATAACTTGAAGACTCCTTGTTCTCTTCAAGAACCCTATGTATCAGTCTCCCTGAATTCTGTTGTTCTTTTAAGATATATTCCCAAAGTTCTTTGTGTGTCCAGCTAGTGTTAACTTGCTAGTCCCTTAATTGTGACAAAGAAAAGGGAGGGAGAGCTCTTTGTTTAAGCGGAAGATGTACACAGAGATCTCTCTCACTTTGGGAACTATCCCCAACACCCAATCAATCCAGTGAAAAAATTGTCAACCTATTTCTACAGAACAGTGATGTTTATTAGCTTCAATGCTGACATATGGGCAAGATCATTCAGAGGTCTGGAGTGAAGTGCAATCAATATGCTAATGACACCCAGCTCGACCTCTCTTTTTAAACCTACCCAGGTCCTGAGGTCTCAGTGCTTAACCAAAGCCTGATAGCTGTTGGGGACTGGATAAGGGCCAATTGATTGAAACTGAATCCAGACAAGACTGAAGTGATAATGGTTGGGACCCCTGTCATTGAAGGGATCTGGCCATCTCTGGTTACCCAGGTTTGCAGCCTTGGAGTTCTTCTGGACCCCTTGCTGTGCCTCAAACACCAGGTTGCAGCAGTGGCCAGGAGTGCTTTTCACCAACTCTTATCTAGTGAGGAGGCTGCAGTACTTTCTTTCTGATTCAGACCTGGCCACCATCATCCATGCCTTCATTACATCTTAGATGCAGACTAGAGTACTGCAATGTGCTATTTGGGGCTGCCCTTGATGACTGTTCAGAAGCTGCAGCTGGTACAGAATGTGGCAACTCAACTCCTTTCAGGGGTGAGTTGCCATGAGCACATTACACCTGTGCTTTACAGCCTGAACTAGCTTCCTATAGTTTTCTGGGCACAATTCAAGGTTCTGGTTTTGACCTTTGAAGCCCTAAACAGCCTGGGCGACACACATCTGAAAACCCGCCTTTCCTACCATGCTCCACTGTGACCCCTGTAGTCAGCCAGGAGCACTCTCTTGTGGGTACCACCTGCCAATCTTGTTAATACAACACGGTTGCTGCCCCAATATTACGGAACTCCTTTCCCCTCAGAGCTCGAGCATATTCCCTCCTTTTTGGCAAAGCGTTTAGCAGACGGGGATAGAGTTTGGGTGAGTGGTTTTTGGGGTGAGGGTGTTTGATTGGTTTTTTAAAAAGATTTAAAATGTTTTTTGTGTTTTTAACATCGTAAGCCACCCTGAGCATTAAGAGAAGGGCAGAGCAAAAATTGTGTGTGAGAGTGTGTGTGAGAGAGAAGAGAGAGAGAGAGAGAGAGAGAAAGAAACGTGGAGGTTTCTCACTGGAGGTTTTCAAACAGAGGCTGGATGTTAGGGATGCTGTAGCTACAGATTTCCTGCATTGAGCAGGGGGTTGGACTAGATTACCTGTGAGGTTACTTCTAACTAAGATTCTATTATTGTTTTGTGTTTCCCTCACAATGTATCTGTATCACTGACTGCAGAATATGGGCACTGACTAGCTTCTCTCCCCAGGAACTGGGTTGCATACTTCTCTTGCTTGGGTGACTCATCCTGCAAAGAGTCACCCAAGGAAGAGAAGCATGCAACCCAGTTCCAGGGGAGCTCTCCTGGGAGAGAGAAGCTAGTCAGCAGCCATATTAATCTGCAGTATTTCTCCGAACATATTCTGCAAGAAGCTGCAGCCTGGAATTTTTAATGCATTATATAGAGGGCTCTAAAATAATTAAGAAGCCAGGCATATGGGACTACTCTAGAGGACGTTCTCCTGAAGTAACTAACGGCCTGAGGAAGCAGGAGTTAAGTAGCTCTTTTCTTCCCAATCCAAGAAGGGTCTTTTCCATCTGAGGCTGCCCTTACCCATACGCCTCCGGCTTCTATAAAGCCATCCTTCAGTGGCAGGTGGCTACAAAGGCCATTTGGCAGCCATGTGTGGCTGGAGAGCTGGAACTTGGGAGGAGGGGGGAGAGGTTAGGCTTTGGGTGGCTTATTTTGTATTTGTAATGTTTTAATGAGGGGGATGGGGAAGGGTGTTTGGAAATGCCCCCAGTGAGAGGGGAAGGGGGTAATTATTTATATTATAGGGTGGTGACTTTTTATTGATTATATTAATCACTTTTTCTGATGACTGCAGTGTAGTAGGGTTTCTTCCCCTCTTCTAAGCTACTCAGAGTCAGAGAGGGGATAGGACAGGGTGTAACTACAAAATGAAATGATCTCTCTATTTGAGTATTCACAAGAAGCTGCCAGCAGGGGGAGCTGGAATAACAAGCAGTCAGTAGTGATACAGATACACTGTGAGGGAAAACACAAAAGAATGGTAGAATCTTAAGAGTTGGAAGGGACCTCAGAGGTCATCGAATCCAACCTGCTGCTCAATGCAGGAAATCTGCAGCTACAGACTCCCTGATAGATGGCCGTCCAGCCTCTGTTTGAAAATCTCCAGTGAGGAACCTCCAGGTTTTCTGTTTGAAAGCCTCCAGAAGAAAGTGATAAGGTTCTCTGGGACATCAGAAGACTTAGGGAGGGAGGTAACTGCTTCTGTCCAGAGCAGATGAGCAAGCCTTCAGAGTAAGAGCCTCCCTCCTCACTTTAAAACTACTTGTTTGGAGAAGAACCTCCCATTTATCCTCATTTCAACAGCCCTGCTTGTGGGAAAATGGGGAGAGGGATGGACGTTAAAGTGAGTTAAGATGTACATATCTCCCAAAAACATTTCATGAGAAAAATCCCCTACAGACATTCCTTTTAACAAAGAAGTTATGGTAAGATGGTTTCCAAATACTGTACAAATCAGGGAATGCAGCTAACTGATGGCAAACTCCTTATATTCTGAAGAATGACGTATCTAATTGCTTACAGGGAGAAACAAGAGCAGTGGGTGAGCCAGCTGACAGTGATTCTGAACTTTCAAAAGGCATTTGATAAGGACCCTCATGAAAGGCCCTTGAGGAAATTAAAGAGCCATGGAATAAGAGGCAGTGCCCTATTATGGATTGACAACTGGTTAAAACATAGGAAGCAAAGAGTAGGACTAAATGGTCAGTTTTCACAGTGGAGAGAAGTTACTAGTGGAATGCCTCAGGGATCTGTGCTGGGACCAGTATTTTTTAATATAGTCATTAATGATCTGGAGAAGGGAGTAAAGAGTGAGGTGATCAAATCTGCAAATGACACAAAGTTATTCAAGGTAGTTAAAATTCAAGCAGACTGCGAACAATTGCAGGAGGATCTTGCAAGACTGAGTGATCGGGCATCCAAATAGCAGATGAAATTTAATACGGACAACTGTAAAGTGATGCACAGAGAAAGATAACCCAAACTATATATATACACAATGCTGGGTTCTAAATTAGGAGTAATCACTAAGGAAAAGGATCTTGGATACACTGTGGATGATGCAATAAAATCCTTAGTTCAGTGTGCAGCGGTGGTCAAAAAAGCAAAAAATGTTAGGAATCATTCAGAAAGGGATAGAAAATATCGTAATGCCTCTATATAAACGTATGATACAACCACACCTAGAGTACTGTGTGCAGTTCTGGTCACCCCATCTGAAAAGACATAGTAGAACTAGAAAAGGTACAGAGAAGGGCAACAAAAATGATACAGGTGTAGAACAGCTTCCATATGAAGAGAAGATTGATTGGTTGGGGCTCTTCAGCTTGGAGAAAAGATGACGGATGGGATATGACAGAAGTTTATAAAATGATGGGTGGTGCGCAACATGTACATAGGGAGCAGTTATTTACCCAAATTAATTGGCAGCAGATTTAAAACAAATACATATTTTTTTTTACTCAGCACACAATTAACTTGTGGGATTTACTGTCAGGAAGTGGTCAAGGCTGGTAATGTAGATAGTTTTAAGAAGGGACTGGCTACGTTCTTGGAGGTCAGGTCCATTAATGGCTATTCGCCAAGTAGATTTGGGGGATGTAACCTCTTACTGTTGGGGGCTAGAACAACAGGGAATGGATTGCCCATTGTGACCTGTTGGGTACTTCTCCAAAGAGACATCTGTGCCAGGCAAAATGGTGGGAACTATCATTAAGAACCACTGGGCATGCTGATAAACATGGCCTAATGGGGAAGAGTCAACATGGATTTAGCAAAGGTAAGTCATGCCTCACTAATCTGTTGGAATTCTTTGAGGGTGTATATAAGCATGCAGACAAGGGAGACCCGGTAGATATAGTGTACCTGGATTTCCAGAAAGCATTTCATAAGGTCCCACATAAAAGACTCTTGAGAAAATTAAAAAGTCATGTGATAGGAGGTAGTGTCTTCTTATGGATCAGTAACTGGTTAGAAGATAGGAAGCAAAGATTAGGACTGAATTGTCAGTTTTCACCATGGAGAGATGTAAAAAGTGGTGTGCCCCTGGGATCTGTATTGGGACCGGTGCTGCTTAATGTATTCATTAATGATCTGTAAAAGGACGTTAAGAGTGAGGTGATCAAATCTGCAGATGACACCAAGTTATTCAAGGTAGTTAAAACATAAGCAGACTGTGANTAAATGGCTGATGAGATTTAATGTGGACAAGTGCAAAGTGATGCACGTAGGGAAAAATAACCCAAACTATGAGTACACAATGCTGGGTACTAAGCTAGGAGTTACCACTCAGGAAAAGGATCTGGGAGTGATTGTGGACAATACACTGAAATCCTCAGCCCAATGTGCAGCAGCAGTCAAAAAAGCAAACCATGTTAGGAGCTGTTCACAAAGGAATAGAGAATAAAACTGAGGATGTCATAATGCTTCTATACAAATCGATGGTGCAACCGCATCTGGAATAGTGTGTGCAGTTCTGGTCGCCTCATCTCAAAAATAGCTGAACTAGAAAAGGTACAGAGAAGGGCAACGAGAATCCTATGGAACAGCTTCTATACAGAGAGGCTTGACAAGCTGGGTCTCTTCAGCTTAGAGGGGACATGATAGAGGTTTATAAAATCTTGAGTTGTGTGGAATGAGTAGATAAGGAACAGTTATTTACCCTCTCAAATAGTACTAGAACTAGGGGGCACTCCATGAAACTAGCTGCCGGCAGATTTAAAACAAATAAAAGGAAGTACTTTTTCACTCAATGCATAATTAACTCATGGAATTTGTTGCCAGAGAACGTTGTCAAGGCCAGTAGTATAACTGGATTTAAAGAAGATCTGGATAAGTTCTTAGAGAATATGTCCATTAATGGCTATTAACCAAGTAGTTTAACAGGATGAACTTCTTACTGTCGGGAGCTAGGAGTGAACAACGGGGAATGGATTGTGCATTGTGACCATTGATTCTTCTCCCATGAGATTGAGATTGTTCACTGTCAGAGGACAGGGTGCGGGGCTTGATGGACCATTGGCCTGACCCAGTACAGCATTAATGTTCTTATGTAAAACATTTGCAGTTGCAAGAGGAGAGACGGAACCCACAACATTTGGAGCATATTTATTTTGTACGATAGCAAGTACTGCATAGAAAAATGGCTGCCACTAGTGGAAGTTTTCTACCAGACTAAAATGGGTGTGACAGAAAAATGAGGGTCACAGGAGAACCACCACATAAAGCTAAGTGAGGGGGCAGTCAAAATTATAAATAAATTATATTTTGACTGCCGCCTCACAGTGTCAGACAGAAATTACTGGTTTCATTGTTGTCTGGGAAAATATTTTGGGATCACAGTATGAAGCTTTCTTACTTGTGAGCCAACTCTAATCCAGCTAAAGTCCTTAAGGCAACTAACCTAGTGCACACTTTAACTGTCCAGAGGTGACATGCCATGAAATTACACTATTCTACTATTGATTGAGTGTGGTATTTTATTTTATTGTATTTTATTATTTTTTTATATTATTACTTTGTAAACTTGAATTTAATTTTTGTACATATGCTTTTTTGCTCCTTGTGCTGAATTTGTTATGACCAATGGTCAAGATAATAAATTGTTTTGTTTTATGTTATAAAGAGGAAAAATGAAGCAAAAGGAAAAAAGCAAGAGGGGAGAAATTGGAAGAGCAGGTGGAAGTAAAATAGGTGAGAGGGTGGCATCCAGACTGTCTCATAAAATGAGGGACAGGTCATGCCATATGAGAAGGGAGTTGTGAACTCAAACATCTGAGAGCAGCTTCATGGCGTGAGTCAGAAGTATATTTTAGTTCTCAGAATGAAACAATGCAGGCAAAACTCTGGGAGCCACTGCTTTAAGGAGTTTTCAACACACAGCAGCAGTTACTACCTTCAATACAGTATAATTAGGTTTCTCTCTTACCTTCACGGCTACGTGCCATTATTATTAGCTGGCATATTACATTGACCATTTCTTGAAGTAGAGCAGGGCACTTTTTCAGGATAAACTGCTGATCTGCAAAACAGATGATTTAAGACTCTACTGCAGCTGTATCAGTTACTCTTCAAACAGATGATTTAAGATGATTCTACTGCAGCTGTATCAGTTACTCTTCTTGATCACTATTTACTGTACGCGTTTCCTACGTTTCCCCATGATCATACAGCTATAAATAATATCTTGCCTTTGCTCAATGAAACATCCTATTTAATTTATATTTTACATCACCATGGTTCTGATTCTGCTAAACGTTCATCTCCTACAACTCACATTGCCTTCTGAAGATTAAAAATATAGGTAAACAAAAGTTACGGTTAAATAAAAATGAAATAATCAAGAGACTAAAAAACTGAAGAGCTGAGAGGGGAAAAGGGTTTTCAAGCAGATTAATAAAACAATGTTCAATCTAATAATTAACACTTTCTTTGAAAAAATTTATATGGGGGTGTGTGTGTGTGAATGTTTTAAAATAGCCTGCCTCTTTCCATTGTTCAATTAAAAGAAAACTGGCAACAAGCATGGAAACCTCAAGAATTCTTCCAGCAATACGAACAAAAGACTTTTAGAAATGATAAAAGGTTCTCTTGGAGAGCAAAAGTCTCATATGACCATTACATATAACCAGCACTCGGGATTTCTTCCTCGTTATTCCATGTCCCTGTGGGATAATTAAAAATTACTACATTGCAAAAGCAATTTGACCAGCTCCTTGAATTTATTCCACCTGAGAAGCAAGCACACCTCCAGCCACTTTCAAAACTTTTCAATTTTTTCCCTTGTTACAAAAGAGACATCTGCAGTCAAGAATATGTTAAACATGGACATGAATATTCAATATTTGTCTGGAGAAAAATAGGTCAGCTACAGTGTTATGATGAAGAATGGTATTTTTAAAAGATTTTTTTTAAAAAAAAATTGAAGCAATTCTAGCAGGCATAGAGTTATTGTTAATCAAGACTTTGAGTGATAATTGGATTGAACCAAAACAAGTAAGTTTTAAAATAGTACAAAATGTGACTGATTATATCCAACGCTCCTGTCCCATTAAGCCTTTTAGAATTTAGAACTAGTTACCTTCTTCCAACGTCTCAGGAACTTTCATTCTGGCAAGATGGGCCAATAAGAGAACTCTAGCTTTCAGGCTGTACGGACAGGTAAGTGGAGGCTCATTCTTCTTTAAATTAATGCTGCCAATTTCTCTGATGAGCTAAAATACATGATGTAATTAACACAAAAATGACTCTCTCAATATCAAAAAACCAAACATATGTCTAAGTGTCTTTTTGACAGCACTAACCTGTGGTATTTGAACATTATCCACTGGTCTGCTTGTGGCATCTTTGTTATACTGAGGGTCAAATTCAGAGGCTCCCGCTAATACCATTACAAGCCCTGCAGAGACAATGGGGTGAAAATTGCAAAGCAAGCAGAGTCTTTCTGTAAAGTCCCAAAAATAATTAAGATCCAATTGGAACATAGTGTTCTGCTGGAATTCCTTTTTTATTAAGAATAATGGCAGATAAGCAAAATAAATAACAACGGGGAATGGATTGTGCATTGTGACCATTGATTCTTCTCCCATGAGATTGAGATTGTTCACTGTCAGAGGACAGGGTGCGGGGCTTGATGGACCATTGGCCTGACCCAGTACAGCATTAATGTTCTTATGTAAAACATTTGCAGTTGCAAGAGGAGAGACGGAACCCACAACATTTGGAGCATATTTATTTTGTACGATAGCAAGTACTGCATAGAAAAATGGCTGCCACTAGTGGAAGTTTTCTACCAGACTAAAATGGGTGTGACAGAAAAATGAGGGTCACAGGAGAACCACCACATAAAGCTAAGTGAGGGGGCAGTCAAAATTATAAATAAATTATATTTTGACTGCCGCCTCACAGTGTCAGACAGAAATTACTGGTTTCATTGTTGTCTGGGAAAATATTTTGGGATCACAGTATGAAGCTTTCTTACTTGTGAGCCAACTCTAATCCAGCTAAAGTCCTTAAGGCAACTAACCTAGTGCACACTTTAACTGTCCAGAGGTGACATGCCATGAAATTACACTATTCTACTATTGATTGAGTGTGGTATTTTATTTTATTGTATTATATTATTTTTTTATATTATTACTTTGTAAACTTGAATTTAATTTTTGTACATATGCTTTTTTGCTCCTTGTGCTGAATTTGTTATGACCAATGATCAAGAAAATAAATTGTTTTGTTTTATGTTATAAAGAGGAAAAATGAAGCAAAAGGAAAAAAGCAAGAGGGGAGAAATTGGAAGAGCAGGTGGAAGTAAAATAGGTGAGAGGGTGGCATCCAGACTGTCTCATAAAATGAGGGACAGGTCATGCCATATGAGAAGGGAGTTGTGAACTCAAACATCTGAGAGCAGCTTCATGGCGTGAGTCAGAAGTATATTTTAGTTCTCAGAATGAAACAATGCAGGCAAAACTCTGGGAGCCACTGCTTTAAGGAGTTTTCAACACACAGCAGCAGTTACTACCTTCAATACAGTATAATTAGGTTTCTCTCTTACCTTCACGGCTACGTGCCATTATTATTAGCTGGCATATTACATTGACCATTTCTTGAAGTAGAGCAGGGCACTTTTTCAGGATAAACTGCTGATCTGCAAAACAGATGATTTAAGATGACTCTACTGCAGCTGTATCAGTTACTCTTCTTGATCACTATTTACTGTACGCGTTTCCTACGTTTCCCCATGATCATACAGCTATAAATAATATCTTGCCTTTGCTCAATGAAACATCCTATTTAATTTATATTTTACATCACCATGGTTCTGATTCTGCTAAACGTTCATCTCCTACAACTCACATTGCCTTCTGAAGATTAAAAATATAGGTAAACAAAAGTTACGGTTAAATAAAAATGAAATAATCAAGAGACTAAAAAACTGAAGAGCTGAGAGGGGAAAAGGGTTTTCAAGCAGATTAATAAAACAATGTTCAATCTAATAATTAACACTTTCTTTGAAAAAATTTATATGGGGGTGTGTGTGTGTGAATGTTTTAAAATAGCCTGCCTCTTTCCATTGTTCAATTAAAAGAAAACTGGCAACAAGCATGGAAACCTCAAGAATTCTTCCAGCAATACGAACAAAAGACTTTTAGAAATGATAAAAGGTTCTCTTGGAGAGCAAAAGTCTCATATGACCATTACATATAACCAGCACTCGGGATTTCTTCCTCGTTATTCCATGTCCCTGTGGGATCATTAAAAATTACTACATTGCAAAAGCAATTTGACCAGCTCCTTGAATTTATTCCACCTGAGAAGCAAGCACACCTCCAGCCACTTTCAAAACTTTTCAATTTTTTCCCTTGTTACAAAAGAGACATCTGCAGTCAAGAATATGTTAAACATGGACATGAATATTCAATATTTGTCTGGAGAAAAATAGGTCAGCTACAGTGTTATGATGAAGAATGGTATTTTTAAAAGATTTTTTTTAAAAAAAAATTGAAGCAATTCTAGCAGGCATAGAGTTATTGTTAATCAAGACTTTGAGTGATAATTGGATTGAACCAAAACAAGTAAGTTTTAAAATAGTACAAAATGTGACTGATTATATCCAACGCTCCTGTCCCATTAAGCCTTTTAGAATTTAGAACTAGTTACCTTCTTCCAACGTCTCAGGAACTTTCATTCTGGCAAGATGGGCCAATAAGAGAACTCTAGCTTTCAGGCTGTACGGACAGGTAAGTGGAGGCTCATTCTTCTTTAAATTAATGCTGCCAATTTCTCTGATGAGCTAAAATACATGACGTAATTAACACAAAAATGACTCTCTCAATATCAAAAAACCAAACATATGTCTAAGTGTCTTTTTGACAGCACTAACCTGTGGTATTTGAACATTATCCACTGGTCTGCTTGTGGCATCTTTGTTATACTGAGGGTCAAATTCAGAGGCTCCCGCTAATACCATTACAAGCCCTGCAGAGACAATGGGGTGAAAATTGCAAAGCAAGCAGAGTCTTTCTGTAAAGTCCCAAAAATAATTAAGATCCAATTGGAACATAGTGTTCTGCTGGAATTCCTTTTTTATTAAGAATAATGGCAGATAAGCAAAATAAATATTGCAGATAAGAGAACTGGTCACCTACCTCAGTGAATTCTTTTCTTCCTCTGCTACGTAGACAGTCCTCCGGCTGGGTAGCTCTTCCGTTGACCAGCAGGAGGCAGAAGAACACAGGAGACCTTTTGCACATGCATCTCCTGCGCTACCCCGCCTGCGCTCGCCATGAGTTCCAAAGCAGAGGACCGGCCATCTTAAGGTGGAAGAATACCCAAACCCCTAACTGCCGTAGGCCTACGGACAATAAGAACTTCAACGTGAACAATAACCATAATTGAATATACTAAGAATTTAAATCCTTACACCGCTACATCCCCTCTTGTCTCTGGGTGGGTCCGGAGGACTGTCTGAGTAGCAGAGGAAGAAAAGAATTCACCGAGGTAAGTGACTAATTCTCTTTTCTCCCCCTGCCGCAGACAGTCCTCCGGCTGGGATATACCCAAGCAGGAAGAGACCTAAGGGAGGGAAGAGACAGCCCCGGAAGAATCCAGAACCGCTTGTAGCACTCTCCTCCCAAAGGCCGCCCCAGTTGACTGGTAGGCATCTATTTTGTAGTGTTTTACAAAGGTGTGACCAGACGACCAAGTCGCTGCTCGGCAAATCTCCTCGTAGGAGGCCCTAGTCTTAAGCGCATAAGAGGTGGCAGCTCCCCTGACCGAGTGAGGCCAAATCTGAAGGGGGGTGGGATCTTACCCTTGGCCTTGTATGCCTCAATAATGGCCTGCTTGACCCACTTAGAAATCAGAGTCTTTGAAGCCTTGGTACCCCTTATGCTAGCCCGCAGGTTAACAAAGAGCGCCATTGATCTACAGAACTTCTGAGTCCCAATTAGACAGACTTTTAGGGCACGGCAGACATCCAAAATGTGCCACCGCTTCTCTTTAGGTGCACTGGATTAGGGCAGAAGGAAGGTAAGTTTACTTCCTGTGACCTATGAAAAATGGAATGACACTTTGGTAGGAAAGCCTCATCCAGCCTTAAAGTGACCGATTGTTTATGGAAAATGCACATGATATCCTCTACGGAAAGTGCTCCCAGCTTCGACATCCTTCTGGCGGATGTAACGGCTATTAGGAAGGTCACCTTGAGGGACATCATATAAAGGAAGACCTCGGCCAAAGGTTTAAAAGACGACATGGTCAAGGCATCAATCACATGGTTTAAGTCCCATGAGGGACATCTATGCACCACTGCAGGGGAAAGGTGTTTAGCTGCCCTCAGAAATTGGCAAACGTGCCTATGAACCGCTAGACTCTTGTTAGACAGAAAGCCCCACACAGAGTTCAGGGCCGAGACTTGTCTAGCAAGGGTGTTATGCCTAAGCCCTTTCTCCAAGCCGTGCTGAAGAAAGTCCAACACCTGAGGAATCGAAGGTTTGCATGGGTCTACTCCTTTAGACAGAGCCCAATGAGAGAAAACCCGCCATGTTGCTCTATAAGATCTCCGAGTAGCTGGCCGTCTGGCCTGCAATAGAGTCTCTAGAACGGCTCTCGAGTAACCCTTCCTACAGAGGGCTTGGCTTTCAATTTCCACGCTGTCAGTTTTAGGGAGCTGACGTTCTTGTGGAATAGGGGGCCCTGGGAGAGGAGGTACGGGACAAGAGGAAGTGGAAAGGGGTTCTCCACACTCAATTTCATGAGGTCTGAGAACCAGGGACGTCTCAGCCACCAAGGGGTCACCAGGATTATCTGTGCTCCCGCCCGCCTGATTTTTGCCACTGTCCTTGTCAGTAGCAGGCGGGAAGGCATACAGGAGACCCGGCGGCCATGCTTGATTTAATGCATCCAATGGTGCTATTCCTGTTGCTTCTGTAATTGACATGAAGCGATTTACCTGTGCAGTCTCCTTGGTGGCAGAGATCCACGAGTGGGGTCCCAAACTTCTCCATTATGTGGAAGAATATTCCCATTCAGCAACCACTCATGAGGGTCTAGTGTCTCCCTGCTGAGCCAGTCTGCCTGGTGATTTTCTTTCCCCTTTATGTGCAGGGCCTTCAGTGGGCTCAGATGAATCTGGGCCCAGCTGAATAGCCTCAACGCATCCTTCTGAAGGGACAGGGACCTCGAGCCTCCTTGATGATTTACATACGCCTTGGCCGTAGTGTTATCCGTGTAAACCAGGACATTCACTTTCTGCCCCAGAAGGAATAATTGTTCCAGGGCCAAGCGAATGGCCCTGAGTTCCAATAGATTTATTGACATGCAATGCTCCCTCTGAGACCAGAGGCCTTGGATGGAACGTCCCTCCATGTGAGCTCCCCAACCCCTTAGGCTGGCGTTGGTGGTTACCACGCTTCAAGGGGGTTCTGCTAGGGGGACCCCCATCGAAAACCCTATGGGATTTAACCACCAGGACATGGAGCACTTTAGTTGAACGGGGATTGAGACCCAAGGATTTTCCCCTAGGGTAAGCTCTTTTTGGAAAGGCCTGAGCAGCTGCTGCAAGGGTCTCAAGTTGCAGCGCACCCACTGGACCTGGCAGCAGCACAAGACCATCAACCCCAGTAGCTTCGCCAGAGTCTTGAGTTTAAGTCGCTGGCTAGATTGCACCAGAAGGGACAGAGAACAAGTCTTCTGACTTCTGGAACAAACACGGCATCTAAGGTTGTATCTAAGACAACCCCCAGATGTTCCAACCTGTGACTCGGAGTCAAGTGGCTCTTGGTTAGATTTGTAACAAACCCATGGGCATCGAGGTAAGAGATTACCCAGGACATATCCCTGGACTCTCTCTCGAGATGGAGCTCTGTGCAGAAAGTTGTCCAGGTATGGAAAAACATGTATCCCCTCTTTGTGATCAATGTTACTAGGATCTTTGTGAATGTGCATGGAGTTGAGGAGAGGCCGAAGGGGAGGGCTCGGAACTGCCAATGTTTCCCGTTGAAGGCAAAGTGAAGCTACTGTCTGTGGGGCTGCAGGATAGGGATGTGCAGATAGGCCTCCTTCAGGTCTATGGATGCCAACCAATCTTCCCTGGCCAGACTGTGGCAGATGGAGCTTACCGTCTCCAAATTGAATCTTTGGGTTCTTATATACTTATTTAAGCACTTTAGATCTAAGACAGCCTGCCACTGTCTGGTCTCGAGTATAGAGTATAGGCCCAGACCTCTTTGGCTGATGGGAACCTCCTCTATTGCTCCTATGGATAGGAGCCTGGCTATTTCTGATGACACAGTCGCATGTTTTTGAGAGTCATTGGAGACTGGAGAGGGGAGAAACCTGTTCCTTGGTTTTCCTTGGAGCTCCAGGGCATATCTTTGAC
>QEPC01006051.1:1142404-1160146 GCA_003113815.1 Sphenodon punctatus | reverse complement strand
CCAGCAAGTATGTGCATCCGGCAGAGGAGGATTTCACTATTCTGCCAGACACGTATGTTTGCCAGTAAAGATCTGAACTTCCACCCTTCCTACAAGATTGAAGCTGTGCGTCTTTGACTCCTGGACTTCCCTACGGAGCCGAAGGCTGAGCATTCCATCTCGTCGGAAAGCTTCCACAATGTCGCTTCCAACTCTATGATTCTACAAGGGTGTTGGCACATTCTCTTCTACTGATTAAAATAGCCATTCTGCTTAAGAACATAAGAAGTGCCACACTGAGTCAGACCAATGGTCCATCTAGCCCAGCATCCTGTCTCCGATAGTGGCCAATCACGGTGGCTTGGGAGAAGCACTCAACAGGTCACAATGGGGGATCCATTCCCTGTTGTTTTTCCCAAGCTCCCATTATGTTCCCTGATCCTGTCTGGCTAATAGTTGCTAATGGACCTATCTTCCAGAAACTTGTCCAAACCGCTTTTAAACTCAGCTATAGTACCGGCCCTTACCACAGCCTCTGGCAGTAGATTCCACAACTCAATTATACACGGAGTGAAAAAATATTTTCTTCTATTTGTTTTAAACTTGCCACCCATGAGTTTCATGGGAGTGTCTGTCCCCTAGTTCTAGTACTAGCTGAGAGGGTAAATAACTTCTCCTTGTTTATTAGTTCCACACCACTCATGGTTTTATAGACCTCTATCATATCTCCTCTCCGTCGTCTCTTCTCCAAGCTGAAGAGCCCCAACCTACCAAGCCTCTCCTCATATGGGAGCCCTTCCATGCCCTTGATCATTTTTGTTGCCCTTCTCTGTACCTTTTCTGTGCTTCATGATTTCTGTGGACTGGAGGTAGTTCAATGCTTGAAAAATCCCACAACTATCCTTCTAAGCTATCCAAGAAAAAGGCTATGTTTAATGTGTTCAATTATCAATCTCCTCCTTGCCACCTTATGGTGCTAATCTTTTTTTAAAACTATGATATGATTTATCTCTAGTTTCTATTAAGTCTTGTGTATTCACCAATAAAAAAAAAACACTCCATTAACAGCTTTCTGCAATAACATGACTGAAGTATTTTCCAAATTTAGGTAGTAAATATCTCTAAGGTTTAGATAACAAGGTGTGACTCATGATTTTTGAAGGCTTGAGACTGGCAATATGACATGCCTAAGGCCTAAGCCTACCCTTTGTCAACATGTTTAGGCTCCCAGTGAAATCAAAGAGATCTATAAGTCACAGGAAGGATGGAGTCCTACTAGTCTGATGGTGCAGGCATGAACTTTGGAACACACATGCTGGCTGCTTTTAAGACGAGACACGCGCACACAGGTCCACCCATTCCCCACACATCCCGACGCCCATCTGAAGGAAGCGGGGGATGGGTGGGTACGTTCCCGTGACCTACGCACCGCAACGCATGGAGCATCGGAGGGAAATCCAGGATGCTCCATGTGGGGGTAGGCCAAACCATACGGGGGTAGGGACACCCAGCCATCCCTGACCCGTTTTGATTTCCCCACCAGATGTGTATGGGCACTCCACTCAGCGCACACAGACCCCCAGTCGTGCTCATTTAATAATGGTCGCCATGCCCATTTATGGAAAGCCTATCTGTACACATTTAGAACCATAGAAAAATAAGTTTGCTTCGTCTCCTCCCTCCAATTCTCTTTAGCATATTACATGTAACACCAGGGGGCCCGACAATCCGAGACTGGATACAGAGACTTTGGCACGTATTAACAATGGAAAGGATCTCTGCAGGTCTACAGGACACACTGGAGAAGTTCTATGAAACCTGGACTCCGACTTAGAACTTAATTGTGGAACATATAGACATGGATAAGACAAAAACATCTTTGAACCTTAAAGAAATCTGAAGGTTACATTTAACCATATCTAATGATGGAAGATTGTACATTCGAGAGAAATGTCTTTCTTTTTGGTTAGATGAACAGGTATATATGTGGGAGAGCAGCAAAGTAAAGCTGCCAAGACGATGATGTGTATTTCATACATATGTTTTCTTCTATATCTTTTGTATTCTCATTTCAATTTAATTAAAAAAAAATTAAAAATAAATAAATAAATACAAACAGAAAATGTTTTTGAAAACAAGCTATTAACACTGAAGTTATTTTTGAAATGTTTATTAAGACAATTATTGTTCGTTTCACTTGTCCTGCCCTGTGTTATTTCAACTATGGATAATTGTCTCGGAGCAATTAAAGCTGGAAAGCAATAACACCTCTAGATTTTTCTAACACAAAGGTTTAACACCACAATCTTACAAAACATTAGTAAGACCATTTCCTGCTCTCATCTCACCGAGAATCCTTCTTTCGATAACACTACAGTTCAATATCTAGTTTGTCAAGCTAGTTTTTTTCTGATCACTGAAAAAAGCATGACTTGCAAAGGACAGGAAGTTACACAAACTGTGGTACAAAAGTTATATCATTTACAGTTACCTTGTGGCCCATCTGGATTGCCATATTCTTTCCAATTTTTTGCAGCTTCATCATCAGTTAATCTAATTTTAAAGAAAAAAGGAAACCGATTAAAAGAGAACAGAGGTAGATTTTTTACATTTAAAATATAGATTTTCTCTAAATTAAAATCAAGGCTTGCAAGTTAAACTTTGAGACTGGTTTTAAGGCATAAACATAGCAGAAATTATGAACTAAAATGAAACAAACAATCTGAACTCTTAAAAAATGTTTTAAAAATGCCCCAAAACAGAGAAAGGTGAGAATTTAAAGTTTCCAGCTCTACAGCAATGCATGCTGGCCAAAATAAAATTTAGTTTCAGCACTCAAAGCTAGAGGCATTCCTATAAGTTTCCAAGTATAAATAGCTTTAAAAACCTTCTGAAGGCACTAGCTGAGTTAAGTTAGTAAAAAAAGAGGTAGTCCATAGTAGGAGCACTTAGGGGCTGATCCAAGGTCCACACGCATGCACTCGGTGGGCGCTCGTTATGTGCATTTCATACCCTGGGTGTGTACCACGAAAAGTCAGTCATGTGCAGATCACGTGCATGAACGCACCAAACACACAGAACTTGAACTGGACCCATAATTTCAATGGAGCACTTAATGTTGGTTTTGACCTATAAATTAATGCAGAGATGAGAATCATATAATCTTAGAGTTGGAAGGCACCTCAAAGGTTATCTAGTCCAACCCCTTGCTTAGATGCAGAATATTCTACAGCATCTCAGAACCTCAGGCCCATGGCCCAAATACAGCCCATGTCCTTTTCTTATACAGCCCCTTTCCAATTCACAAATCTGGTCCACAAACCCATCTCCTACTACTCTCACTTTGAGCATACACCCCATCTTGGCTCCTTTTCCTCCCAGAGTCCTTTGGCCCCTGCCCTCCCTTTCCCCCTCTCCTTCCCCATGCCTGAAAGCGAGCTCAATATGGCCCACAGGCATTTACTAATATCAAAAGTGGTCTGCAGAGGGATAAAGGTTTCCCACCCCCTGAAGTAACACAGAAGTCTTGGCACAATGTACAAGTGACTTTGCTAGCTTCATTGCCAAAGAAAGCGCTAACGTAACTTAACTAGAGAATTACTGGATGCAGGGGTCAGATTTGCTGACCTTGAGCGTATGTTAAAAGCTCTATTTTCACAGACTTATGGGGAGAAAACTGGTAGAAAAATGTGATACTGGGTTAATCTGTAGGATGTATTCGTGCACATGATGCATGGTACAGCATGTCCTTGTATTTTGGATTTTTCTCTTTTGATGGTGCATTTATTTTTCTGAAAGCACTTAAGATTTATGTACAAAGCTCTATAAATAAAATTCCACTCTTACGTAAAATCTCAGAATTTGTTGGACAGGAACAAAAAGAGTAAGGCAAGGAATCCCTTAGACTAAAATCTTTGAGCCACGTAGTGGGAGTGCCTAAGCAAAATTTGTGTTAACTCAAAAAAGTCTCTCTAACTTAACTATAACAGACTCCCATTGGAGCAGAGCTACGTTTCCTTAAGAACATAAGAAGTGCCACACTGGGTCAGAAGACTTTTGGTCACTTCAGAGAAGTACACAACAGATCAGAATGGAGTGATCCAGTCCCTGCTGTTCCCTCCCAGCAGTTACATCCTCTAACCTAGTTGACTAGTAGCTATTAACGGACGTATACTTCAAGAACTTATCGAGTCCTTTTTTAAAACCAGCTCTGCTACTGGCCTTCACCACCACCTCATCTGGCAACAAATTCTACAACTTAATTGTGCGTTGCGTGAAAAAACACTGTCCTTTATTTTAAACCTGCTGCCAGTTAAGTTTCATGGAGCGTCCCCTAGTTCTAGTACTATTTGAGAGGGTAAACTACAACTCCATATTTACTTGTTCAACTCCTCCATTTTATAAACTTCTATCATATCCCTTCTCAGCCGTCTCTTCTCCAAGGTGAAGAACCCTAACCTATCAAGCCTCTCTTTGTATGGAAGCCATTCTATATCCTTGATCATTTTTGTTGCCCTTCTCTATACCTTTTCCAGTTCTACCATATCTTTACGGAATAAAACGGAAAACATCATAATTCAAGGTGCAGTTGCACCATAAATTTATACAGTGGCATTATGATGTTTTCCATTTTATTCTCTATCCCTTTCTGAATAATTCCACAAAACGTTTGTTTTTTTGACCGCTGATGCACATTTATTTAGTTTAGTTGAATTTATATGCTGTCCTTCCCGGAGGCGCAGAATGGCTTACAATACATGAAAACATTTTAAATGAATAGAAAAACCCTAAAAAAAAAACAACCACAAAACCCACCAATACCACATCCAACCACCTTTCATACCTCTACCCCCAATCCACCCACCACCTCACTCCAATCCCCTATCCCTGCCTGCTGAATGCATTTTCCAATAAAAAAGGTCTTACACTACCTCCAGAAGACGCTCAGGCCCGGGCTCAAATGAACCTCCGGAGGAAGGGAGTTCCAAAGCACTGGGGCAGCAACTGAGAATGCTCCCCTGCGAGCCCTTTTCGTATGAGCAAAGCTAACAGACTGTGCCCACAGGGAGGCACTTCTGGTTGATCGCACGTGCTGTAACGGGGCATGAAAGGACTGGCAGTCTTTCAGATATTTGGGTCCCAGACTGTTTAGGGTTTTAAAGGTCAAAACCAGCAGCCTGAGTTGTGCCCAGAAAGCTATAGGGAACCAGTGTAGACGGAGCATCAGTTTAATGTGCTCCGGTGACTCATCTCTGAAAGAAGCGGAGACGCCACATTCTGCACCAACTGTAGGTTCTGAACAGTCATCAAGGGCAGCCCCACTTAGAGCACACTGCAGTAATCTAGCCTTGAGGTGATGAAAGCATGGATGATAGCGGCCAGAACCAAATCAGAAAGAAAGAGCTGTTCGACAGACTGCTTAGGGAGGTGGTGGGTTCTCCTTCATTGGAGGTTTTCAAAGAGGCTGAACAGCCATCTGTCAGGGATACTGTAGCTGTAGATTTCCTACACTGAGCAGGAGTTTGGACTAGATGACCTCTGAGGTCCCTTCCAACTCTAAGATTATGATTCTATGAAAAGGCCGCAACCTCCTCACTAGATGGAGTTGGTGAAAAGTGTTCCTGGCCACCGCTGCACTGACATTCCAGGTGCAGCAAGGGGCCCAGAAGCACTCCAAGGCTGTGAACCTGATTGACCAGAGGAAACCAGAGGGGACCAGACTCCATCAACAACAGGAGTCCAAATCCCACCCCCACGTCATAAAACCAGACAACCATCACCACCTTAGGGCGTTTATAGACGATCCCGCTTACAAGCGGAATCGCTAAATGCCGGCTTTTCCCCCCGCGCGGTCTCTGCATGCCGTGTCTGTTGATCAGACACGGTGCAGAGTGCGAGTGAGCATGCGCGCCCTTCTACGCATGCGCACTCGCGCACGGGACCAGGAAGTGCGGCGTAAAGCCGGCACTTCGGGAATCCGCGTCCGAGGGGGCAGGATTGCCTGCCCCCTCCGACGCGGATTAAAAAGCGGCCGCAGCGAGTAGACGAGCTCCAAGAAAGGCGGCTGATCAAAGGATCGGCCGCCTTATTTGTCTCGTCTATAAATGGCCTTAGTCTTGTCTAGATTCAGCTCACCTTCATCCAGTTCCCAATAGCAGCCAGGCACTGGGAGAGCCCCAAAACTGGAGGGCCTGGGCCAGATGAAAAAGAGAGGAAGACTTGGGTGTCATCAGCATACTGATGGCACTTCACCCCAAACCTCCAAATGACCTCACCGAGTGATCTCGTGACCTCATATACACATTGAACCAGACAGGAGACAGAATAGAACCCTGCAGGGCCCCACAAGGTAGGCCCCGAGAGGATGACGAGTAATCACCCATCACCACTCTCTGGGACCTCCCCTACACAAAGGACTCGAACCACTCAAGAGCAGTCCTGTGCACTCCTGTCAGATCCCACAGTCCCGTCAGTGACACCTCATGATCAACAGTATCAAAGGACACTGAAAGATTTAACAAGGAGAAAAGACAATTGGGTGCCTTACCTTGGGAATTATCTTTCTATCACCTCCGAGGGAGGTAACAGAGCAACAACACCCATTCGGCAAGGGAAGGGTCAGTGTGTTTAAGAGGAACCCAGGACTCCCTGTAAAATCCGCCGGCCAAAAGCTGTCTCAGCAGACTCAAGGAGATCAATCTTATAGTGCTTGGTGAAGGTATGAGGGTTTTTCCAAGTAGCAGCCTTACATATCTCACCAAGCCCCAGATTATGTATGCAATCTCGGGATGGGGTATCACCTTTGTGGACAGACTCGAAGCGATCCAAAACGGGTTTTTGAGGACAGTTTTGCGTCTTCCTAGATGTAGACCTCCGGTAATATTGAGAGTTGAATCCAGATTCTTTTCACTTAGGCATGTTGCTCTGCACTCAGTGCTAACTTATTGGCTTCGGATCCATTTGTTCCCAGGACAGGAAAGGTCTTTAATCGCTCTGGCAGTGGCCCATAATCTAATGAGGGCTTGGAATTTGGAGATGGAGCTCGTAATCCAAAAGCTGGGGTTCTCCCGTGACTGTTTGCTGGAGGTGGGTCATGTAGCAGTCAAGTCTCTAGTTCTTAAGAGGTTAGAGGATCAGGAGCTCCAGCATGAGATAGCTTTACTGGAAGCCCAGAAAGCAGTTCCGGATTATTTTCCTCCGAGTGACATTTCTGTAAAAACAAATTATTTAACAGCCTGGGTGGACAGCCAAGCTAGGCAGGTATTTACCCGGCTTAGATGTGGTGCTTTTTTTCCTGAGTTTCTGGAGGGTCGTTATTTGAGTATTCCAAGTGCTAATCGTTATTGTGCCTTATGTGATTCACGAGAGCCTGTTTCTCTTGCTCATGTTTTCTTCCGGTGTCCCGTTCTGTCAGCTATAAGGGGACGATTACAGGATTTGCTTCCTTTTCAGCTGTATGCAAATAATTCCTTCTTATGTTTAAGGATGCTACTTGACCCAGCAGACTCCTGGGTGTAACGTCGAGTAGCATATTTTGGACTGGCTGTGGTTCGTAGGCGTAAATTGTTATTACATGTTAAGGATCCTGTTTAATTGTAGATGTTGATTGTTAGAACGGAGGGAAACATTTTCATGGGTGGAGTGGGTAGTGTTATTGAGCTACGTACGAAGCTTTTTATATAATTGCTATTTTGTTGTTTTGTTATTGTAGTCTGTTTTTTATATTATGTTTTTACCAGTTGACTTGTATGATTGTAGTGCTACTGCTGTATTGTTTTTATTTGTAATAGCCAATGGCTACACAAAATAAATAAATAATTATTATTATCCTCTCTCACCAAGCGAGGCCCTGGATCTAAATGCCCAGTTAGTAGCAGCTCTTCGCATGGAGTAAGCAAGAACCCTTGAGGGGGGTAAGAGTCCCACTGCCCTATACGCATCAGTGATACAGGCCGAGATCCACCTGGAAATGACCACCTTGGAAGCCCTCTCGCCTTTTGAGCGAGGGTGGTAGCTTACCAAGAGGCAGGAAGAGCACCGAAAAGGCTCTGTGCATTCCAGGTATATCTTAAGAGCCCAGTGTACGTCGAGGGTATACCACAATTTTTCTTAACGGTGACGAGGGCGAGAACAGAAGGAAGGGAGGACCACTTCCTGGGACAGGTGGAAGAGGGGGGACACCTTGGGTAAGAAGGAACAGTAGTCGTAAGATGACCGATTCCTTCCGGATGGTGCACAGGGCCGGATCCATGGAGAGGGCTCCAATCTCACAGACCCTTCTGGCGGAGGTGATGGCAATTAGGAACGCTACCTTCATGGAGAGGAAGTAGAGACTTCCCTGAGTGGTTCAAAGGGAGCACCCGTAAGGGTCCTGAGCACCACGTTGAGGTTCCAGGTGGGAAACCTATGGACAACGGGTGGGGAGATGCGTCGGGCAGCCCTTAAAAATTGACGTACGTGGGAATGGTTGGACAGGCAAAACCCGGTGAAAGCCCCCAAGGTGCTATCTAGCGCTGCTAACTGTCTAGCGAGGGTGTTTGATTGGAGCCCCTTTTCTAACCCCTCCTGGAGAACTTGGGCTACGGAGGGGGACTGGGAGGGCACCTGATGGGTATGGCACCATTTAACAAACACCCCCCAGGTACACTGGTAAATACGCTGAGTGAACTTGTGTTTGGATGTCAACAGTGTCCCCACGACAGTGTCAGAGTACCCCAACCTCCAAAGGGCTACGGTCTCAAGAGCCAGGCTGTCAGTCTCAAGAACTCTGGCTGATTGTAGCGCAGGGGACCCTGGGACAACAGATCCGGGGCAACGGGAAGTTCTAGGTGTTCCCCAGCAGATAATGTGATCAGGTCTGTGAACCACAGTCTGCGGGGTCAGAAGGGGGCCACCAAGATGACAGTGACTCATTGTTGTTTGCACTTGTGGACTGTCCAGTTGAGGAGGGGAAATGGGGGGGGGGGGNTTTGTTTTGGGGGGTGGGGGGGGGGGGGGGGGGGGGGGGGGGGGGGGGGGGGGGGGGGGGGGGGAAGGGCATATAGGAGGCCCGAGGGCCACTGCTGGCTGAGAGCGTCATGTGCTTCTGCTTTGGGGTGGGGATTCCTGTTGAAGAATCTTGGTGTTGGAAGGAGAAGCAAACAGGTCCAGAGCTGGAGGGCCGAATCTGTGTATAATCAGCTGGAATGCCGATTGGCTGAGGGACCATTCCCCTGGGTCCACTGCTTGTCAGCTCAGGCAATCCGCCTCCACATTGTCCACTCCCCGTATGTGAAGAGCAGACAGAGAGAGGAGATGAATTTCCACCGAGCGTAGCAGGCGCGTGGCTTCCTTGTGGAGTGTTTGGGATCGTGAGCCTCCCTGGTTGTTGACATAAGTCATGGCTGTTGTGTTGTCTGTGAACACTAAGACATGTTTCCACTGCACTTGATTGGTGAAGTGGTGCAGGGCAAGTCGAATGGCTTTCAGCTCCAGCCAATTGATGCTCTGATTGTGATCTAGCACAGACCAGGTGCCTTGTGTCACGCTTGAGTTTAGTTGGGCACCCCAGCCGGACAGACTGGCGTCTGTTGTATTATTCTTGTCAGTTCCATCAGAGAGACTTCCCGGTCAAATCTGTGAGAGTCCTCCCACCAACCGAAAGAGAGGAGGGTCTTCGGATTGACTGTGAGGGAAGCAGGCGAGGGGTTGTTGATACGCGCCTGCCATGGTCGAAGTAACTCCTGAAGTTCTCGTGAGTGGAATCGCGCCCACTGTAGACGACAAATGCAGGACAACATGAGGGCTTGTAAAGATGCGAGTGTTCGCAGCAGGGATCGAGGTTGCGCCCGTACCAGTGTAATGAGTTTTAAGATCTCGTGTTGTCGTTATGGAGGAATGAACACTGGGTGGTGTCGATGATCACTCCCAGGTGTTCTAGCTGTTGTGTGGGAGTGAGCTGGCACTTGTCATGTTTGATTAGGAAACCATGTTACTGCAGGTAGTTGATGGAACGCTGGAGGCGAAGCAGGGCGAGTTCTTGTGACGGGGCTCAGATGAGGTCGTCGAGGTAGGGAAATATGGCTATGCCCTCTAAGCAAAGGTTTGCAATGAGTGGAATGAGTACCTTGGAAAACGTCCGCGGTGCCGTGCCGGGGCCGAAGGGGAGAGTTCGATATTGCCAGTGCTGGCCCTCGTAGCAGAAGTGGAGCCATCGTCTGCGGGCTGGAAGGACGAGGATGTGTAGGTAGGCATCCCTGAGGTCCAGCGAGGCCAGCCAGTTGCCCCTCGAGAGGGAGAGGGAAATGAAGGCCAGGGTCTCCATCTTGAACCGCTGCGCTTTGAATGTTTTGTTCAGGCACTTCAAGTCGAAGACTCCTCTCCACTCTCCGTTCTTTTTCTGCACGAGGACTAGAATAGAGTATAGACCCCTTCCTTTTTCGTGCCACAATACCCTTTCTATGGCTCCTATGAGTTGTAGTCTGTGTAATTCTAGGCGCACTGCTGTGTGTTTGGTGGCAATGTATGAGCGGGGAGATAAGTGAAAGAACTCCCTGGGTTTGTATTTGAGTTCGATCGAGTATCCCATCACCACAGTTTGTAGAACCCAGGCATCTGTGGTCGCTTGCTCCCACCTGTAGGCAAAGCGTTGTAGCCGGCCTCCGAGCGGGGCGGAGGCTGGGAAACAGGATCCGGAGCAGTCAGGAATCTTGTTTGCTGGTGGGGGATCCGGACCGTCTGGAGTAAGAAGATTGAGTTGGGAATCTGCTGGGCTTCGTCCTACGTCCCCGATGGCTCTTGCCGAGTGATTGGAAGTTAGGAGTTGCCTGTAGAATGGCCCCATCTGGGTCCCTGAGAGAAGCGTTGAAAAGGGTGAAAGAAGTTTTTAAACGACTGAACCTGGTTGAGGGAGTGCTTCCTGTCTTTATTTGAAGCCTCAGCCAAGGTCTTGTCCAAGGCAGAGCCAAATAGTTTGCCCCCTTTGAACGTGCTGTTAACTAGGAGGTTTTTTGCATGAGGGTCTGCACGCCAGGAGCGGAGCCACAGTCTGCGTCTGGCTGCCACGTTTGCAGCCATGCCCATGGCCGCCCAAGTGAAGATATCCATGGATGAATCTATGAGGAATGCGTAGGCAAGGGTAACGTTAATGGCCAGTTTACGGGATAGAGAGATCGATGTGTCGGGGTCCTTGCCAAGCTTGAACCACTTCATAATGGCTCTGGAGACATAGGAAGCTGTAGTGGCCATTTGTAAGACAGTAGTTAGGGCCTCATAACTCTTCCTAAGCACGCTTTCTACCCCCTTGTCGGTGGAATCTTTGGGGAGTAGGTCCCCCTCTGAGGGGAATATGGACTGTCGAGCCAAGGAGGCGGCAGCTGCGTCAACCTGAGGTGGTTTAAAGATAGTGTCACTATGTTTGGAGAAGGTATACAGGGACGCTGAACTCTGGATAGTTTCAAGTCTTTGGTGGGTTGTTTCCATTGGGCCTTTATTATTTTTTCAAACGCTCCATCTAGGGTGGCACCCCTTAACCTGCTGTCTAATTTGGGGATATACTCCCTGTCGCCTGTCGGAGTCATCCTCATCAGAGGAAGAATCCAAGTCCCTTTTCTTTAGGGCTCTGGGTGTGATCCTGAGAACCCTCTCTGCTCGCTTTAGTAGCTTTGGGACCTGCTCGGAGGGTAGTTCCCGGCCCAGTTCTTTAGGTCCCGTTGACAGGATCTCTTCCCACTTGGGCGGCTCTCTGTCAGATGAGTGAGGGGAGCAGCTACAGGATGCCTGTTCCGAATCCTCCTCAGAGGATGTGTTAGTAGCCAGTGGGGTTCTGGTGTGGCTGGGTCCCCGCCTTCTTGGGGGGCGGGGGGGAGGGGAAGAGCTGGGGTCCAACTCTTCCTCAGGTGGCAGTTCACCATCCTCCATGAGGCGAGAGCCCACATCATCTTCCGAGGAGGAGAAGCTGATGAGATCCTTAAGGGATCGCAACCGGAAAGGTTTGCAGGTGCTTTTCTGCTTGCCCTTCCCTGAAGACTTTGAAGCCTCCTTAAAAAGGGATTTGGGGAGGAGGGGAGGAGCGACTGCGCTTGCGGGGTCACCGTCCCCAAGTCTGGTTCCCTTCTATGTGGGTCAATATCCCCAGCATGGATTTTAGGGCGTCCAGCTGAAGCTGCTTGATAGGGTCAATGGAGGGGGCTTGATTCTGGGCGGGAGGGGCTCGAACAATTTCGTTTTCAGCCGCGGGGACCTCCCGCTGTGCTACAGCTCCGAGGGTGGCCGCCCTGCGAGTTTTGGCGGTCTCCGCCATAAAGCAGGTACCCGAGTGGGGGTGTGTGTGCCTGGGGGGTCGACCCCCCCACACCTGCTCTTCCCCGGACTGTACCCGGGGGCCAGTACCAGGGAGAAGATGTTGGAGCGGGAGAAGCCGCTCGGCCAGATGGCGCCCATGGGGCGCCTGAAGAACTGGAAGGGATTCCCCTTCGTCCCTAACTGAAAATTTGAAGGAGCTCCCCCTCGTAGGGAGTGTAGGGGCTCAAAAGTCATGCCGGGTGCGGAGCACCCACGCTGCAGCTCATAGCTGACCCGAGGCAGACTTTCAACTGGGGAGGCGAGGGCACACTCTCCCTGTGCATGCCCAGTGAAAGTCAGTGCTGCCTCCTACTAGCCATGGGGGAGAATGCTCCCTACATCCAAATAACTGGACAGGGAGACCATAGAAAGAATTCCCCTTGTCAGTCTCCAGGTGTGGGTCATCAACACTGAGCTGAGGATTTCTATATATTGGGTGTTTCAGACAAGTGCCTCCCCACCCATTAGGCATGTTACAGGGCCAATGCAGCCATGCAATATGCATGATGGGAGGGTAATGGGTGGGGAGGCATTTGTCTAAGAACATCCAATGACTCCAAGATCCTTTTTCTGAGTGGTAACCCCTAATTTGGAACCCAGCATCGTGTAGGTATAGTTTGGATTATTTTTCCCTATGTGCATCATTTTGCACTTGTAAACATTCCTTATAACAAAGCTTGGCAATACGCAATTATAGAAGTGGAGCTTGTAGTAGGAAGTGTTATAAAAGGAGTCCATTATAAAACAGGCTTTGTTATGGCAAGGTTTGATTGTTTAGACTTTTCCTAGTCCAGGACAACACTCTTACCTGAAGAAATCTGATTTTAAAATAAAGGTTACACAGGTTTTGAAACCCATGTTGCCCAGCATAGAACCATTTTTAAAAAAAAAAAAATTAAATGCAAGATAAATAAATCGCATATTGGGAGCAACTGTTTAGCTATGAGCACAGCGAGTGTGCTCATCTGGAGATCTAGCCATTTGATTCCCACACAGTATATAATTTAGCACAAAAAAATTGTTAATGGCGGAGAAATTAAACAAGTCAAGAATTTCAAAATTATGGTTCCCACAGCAACTGTAACTTAGTCACATTACAGAATTTATTATAAAACAAATCAACACATTATACACTAACACAAAAACTGTATGCATAGTAGGTTTGAGTTATAGTCACTCGGGCAAACTACAGTTCTGGACTGGCATGTTTAAATTCTCAGGCATCTACATGCATGAGTTTAGTCCACAACTCCCAAAGGCCATCACCACCAAACGTAATCAAAGGAATTTGATCCTAACCATCCAAACAATGGAAGATAAATAGAGCAAATTTCTATATTTCCAAATTAAAGACTTTTTCTGCTGTCAAAACATGTAACATGAATAGTATTTGTGATATCAGACAACAAAATCCTTTAAGAATTTTGAATGTAATAGTGCTAATGATCCCAAAATGGTAACGCATTGTGCTGGACACTGGACACAAAAAGTCCAATTCACTAGCAGATTAAGTGTGTGCAACTTCAGTTAGTGAATATGCAAGTCGCATTCACTTCAATGGGAATACATGCTTGCTGATAGCATGTGTTCATTCACTGCTAGACAAGGATCAAGCTGACAGTAAAAAATAGTTCCTAGCCCACGAAGATTACAATTTAATTGCACTTATTTATTTATTTATGTTTTAAAAAAGAGGGACAGGTAGAGGAAAGGAAGGACTATCATCCTAATTTTGCACATGGAAGTCAAATAGAGAAATTAAGAGAGTTGGGCCACTTTCACACTGGACGTCTGAGCAAAACCAAGAATTGAATTTTTGATATTCAATCAGACCTAACAGGAAATGGATCGCTCCATTGTGACCTGTTGGTACTTCTTCCAAGTGTCCGAGATTGGCCGCTGTCAGAGACAGGTGCTGGGCTCAATGGACCACTGGTCTGACCCAGTATGGCACTTATGTTCTTATTGGCAAAACAGGTAACAGAGAAAAAGCAGAAGATTTAGTAGGCCTCTGTTTCAGGAACAGAGAGAGTCCTTCAACTTTATATTTTCAGACCTTTTTACCAGAACTGTATTATAGCAGAGCTAAGTGACTGATTCCAGACAAAATTAAATCCTTATCGTGCTAGTCACTGCATAAAACACACCTAATCCCTGCCCATGGGAGTTTACAATTTAGTAATAATTACATGCAAAGAAGGGAACAAGAACACATGGCTCTAGAATTTAGCTCCATGCATAGTTTTCAGATTTCAAATAAGAGCGCATATGGCAAACAGAAGCTATTAAATCACTAGGTAGACATATGCATAGCTACTGTCAGCTAGCCAGCTTACCACAAGAATAAAAACCAATACATTGCATTTAGAATTTAGCTTTAACAAAATCAAAGCAATTTAAAACTGTTCAGGATTTTCTCCCTGCAGTGAAAACTGCTGTAAGGCTCACTTTTAATTAAGCAGCACAGTATCTGCCTAATGCTAGGAAGCACACTAATTCTGGGAATATTTCTTCTAAAAAGGGAAGTGGATGCCACCAGAGGCTATAACCAAGAGCTCTGATGGCATGACAGTGCCTAAGTTTTTTTAAAAAAGGAAAAAAGTATCAGATGACCAGAAGAAAAGCAATGGGGTGGGAAAAAGTTAATAGTTTAGAATTATACAATATGATGCAAGTCCTATGAAATTCTAAGCTCTGGAACATAAACCAGGGTCTTTGGAGAGGCAGACGGGGAGGGTGGGGGGGTTCTGCCCTTGGAGTATATTTTAGTGAATTTTTAAACTGTATATTGAAAGCTTGTGTGGAATCAAACAAGACATAGCCCACATTAGCCTTCACCAGGTGTGTGTCGCCCCCCCCCCCGCATGCCTACCTATTAGGCAGCCACCACGTGGCCTCCACAAAGTCACCATGGAGCTGCCACTGACAGCGGAGTCCAGGGACTTTGCAGGCCCACCACTTGGGCCAACCAGCACTAATGGGCATCCACGTGTCCGTGTCTCGTCAATTAGGTTTGCCTACAGCCTCTCCAGCATCCAGGTCCACCAGCACACAGAAGTCCCACCTAGCACGCCTGGCCAGCTGAGAGAAAAGCCATGGGGAGGGAGTTTGCTGGCGGCACTGATGAAAGCTGCCGCAAGCACATGAAACACAGGCAGGGGACTGCCCATTTATTAGGTTGGACATGTTAAAACATGTGATTGGGGGCTGCACGAACCAAACATGGACTCCAGCAGGCTATCATCTCATAGAAAGCCAGTGTGGTGCAGTGCATAAGGTGCTGGACTTTGACCCGGGAAGCCCAGTTCAAATCCTGCCCTAGCCGTGAACTCACCGGGTGGCCTTGGGCAAGTCACAATCTCTCAGTTTCAGTTCCTCATCTGTAAAATGGGAATATGTGCATGTCTGTCTGTCTGTCCCTGTGTTCTCCTTACCCTTGTCCATATTAGATTGTAATCCCACTGGGCAGGAATCGGTCTACAAAATCTGTGACTGTAAAGTGCTGCATACGCCTAGTAGCACTATAGAAATGATAAGTAGTAGTAGTCATTTGAAAACACCCAATGCATGGCAGTTTCAGGAGTGGAGGTAGATTGTCCAGAAGTACCTCCTACCCCTGGTAAATGCCCATACAGTACGAGAGGTATGACAGGGGCAAAATGCCTAAGCATGACGGTTTGAAAGTCTCAGACAACTATGGGATAGAGCTACCCCAAAGCTAACCTTGGAACAAGCCAAGAACACTCCAATTATTTTGAGGCTTGTCGGAGGCATTTTGAAGGACAACATGTCCCAGAGAAGTCTCTATTCATATAAACATGTGCAAAGCATACTGACTGACTGTGAGAAGTAAATAATTGAGCTGGACAGCGTGGGAGTCAGATGTCAGACTGAAAAGCAATTTACCCTTATTAAGGGTGTAATGAAATTATGATTTTATTGGCTACCCAAATCAGTCTCCACTAATGTCCTTTTAAATTTCTTTTACTGACCTCAACAATATACCAAGTTCAAATTCGGTGTTAACAACAGGTGAACTTACGCTGCATAAGCCTTCGCAATCTTCATGAACATAACTTCATCTCCTCCTTTATCTGGATGGTATTTTAGTGACAGCAAACGGTACTGTTTTTTAACTTCTGCTGTACTTGCTCCCTTAAAAGAAAGGCTTCATGTTATGGTAATACCAAGCACGTAAACCTGTTCTGCCATTTCTGCACTGTGGAAGACATCCATATCATTACCCCGAGTCCTTCCTCCCCCACAAACAATCAACACAAAGAATTATACTGGGCTGGCTTTCATGATCACAGCAACAGTGCTGGATGCAGGGAAAGTGAGGCTCTGTGCAAAATGGTGGCATGGACACCCACCTAACATAGGAAGGTTTGATGGTCACACACTGCCTCACCCATTAGAAAAAGGAAGGTGCTAGTGTAATTCATTTTTGATATTAAAATCAGACATAACCTCTCATTCAGGCACCAGAGCTCCCTGTATTACAGGCCTTGTGCGCCCATAAGTCATTTTTAGTTTTTTTGGTGGGCCCCATGTGTTGGAGTCCTCGTTAACGGTTGCAGACCCTCGATAGGCCAGGCCTCCTCCCACTCAAGTTCTGGTGGATGCTATTTTAGGTCAGTGCTTCTCACACTTATGTCATCATTCCAAGTTTATTCATGGATTCTAGGTATTGAGGGCTCAACTGATTCCACAGTCTACACAATTCTGAATCCAGACCTGCACAGCAACGTTTTATAAGAAATAAGCATACCTGAGCCTGCAGAATTTAAAACAGGAGGCTGCAAGTGATTAGTCTCTTCAATTATGTTTAAAGCAAATTTACTTCTTTACAGCTGTCAGGTGCATCCAGAAGACTGAATGGTCACTTGTATTTTATAAATCTAAAATGCAACTCTTAATATTTCAAAATCTCAGGTCTGGAAGGGACTCTCTCGGTAATGTAGATAATTTAACCAAAAGAAGATGTCTTTTCCCCCTGCTCAATCAAACGTTCTTTTGAATGTAATTGGTGATAATATCTCAACCTCATACTTCAATATATAGATAGAGCATTGCCCCAAATTCTTTACAACTAAAGGAGCTGCAAATCAAAGTAGTAGCAATCGCATTTACACATGTTATTCTAGGAAAAAACATCCCCCCAAATTGATCCACAATTCAAAGTATAAAGAATGTTTTGTGTTGCCTTACACAGCAGACTAACATTTCCTAGAATGCTCCCTGCGTTATCAATACATACGAGTTCTCATAACCTAAAAGGATACTTTCTAATAGGGTATTTATCTATAGGTGCTTTTTTGATTTGATTTTTATACTGTACTGTGCATAAATTCTGTGAGAGTTAAAAGCATATCTGAGAGCCAATCAAACCAGAGAAGCTGAAGTCTTCACAGGAATTTACAACAGTGCTTCCCAAATTTT
>QEPC01006051.1:1101942-1124897 GCA_003113815.1 Sphenodon punctatus | reverse complement strand
GTTATATACTCTAGTAAGGATAGGAGCCACCAGGTCAATAAAGACCTGGTAGAAAACCCGTAGGGAAACCATCCGATCCAGCCGTTTTTCTTTTGGGAAACTGTTTAATGGTATTTTTAACCTCTACCTCGGCTATATTTATTTATTTGATAGATTTTTACCCCGCCCCTCCTAAAAACAACTCGGGGCGGCTTCCAACAATAAAAATTATAGCCTCATTCAGCATCTCGCTTTGGAACTCTTCGAGTTTAGGAAGTTTAAATGCCTGTAAAAAAGACTTAATCCCATTTTTGTCTGAGGAGGAGGATTTGTATCGTTTTTTATAGAATTTGGTTAGGGTCTCTCATTTCTTCTGTTTGCATGGTCACTTGACCATTATCTTTTTTTTAAGCTGAGTAATCATAGCTTTGTTTCTCTTGTTTTTACCATATTGACTAGCAATCGATCCTCCTTATTACTTTTTTCATAATAAATACAATTTGATCTGTCTCAATTGTTGAGCTGAGTTATCTGCCTCTATTAAGTTTATCTCCCCTCTAATCTTCATTATGTCTCTCTGACGCTTTTTACTGGGATTAGCTCTGCTAATAAAAGTTTATTCAATTTTGTATATTTATTAATTATTTTATTTTATTTAAAGCATTTATAAACTGCCCATCCTGCCACAGGCAGCTCATTAGTTCTTTTAATTCAGCCACCCTTTCCTTTTTTTATGTGAAGCCACAGAGATATATTCACCTCTCAACACCGCCTTCATAGCGTCCCAGAGCATATGGGAAGTCACAGGGGAATGTCATTCTGAAAATAATCCTGAAAGACCTCCAGTATCCTATCCCTACTCAGTGGTTTATATAAAAGGTTAACCGGTAGCTTCCATGTTCTCTGGGGATTCCTAGTCTGAACTGCAGTCTGAACAGAAAGGCATATAGCTAGATGGTCTGTGAAAACCGCAGGGGCAGTGGAAAAATCATGGAATCTATCAACTCCCTCAGGAGAGATTAACGCATGATTATTTTCGAATAAGACCCATGGCGGGCGGAGAAAAAGGAATATTCTCTGATAGGGATCTAATAAACGATTGACATCTTTTAGGTTGTCTTCCGTAAATAGCTGAGCTACTGTATTCTGCCATTTTTCCAGGGAAGAAACGGGGCAATTGAAATCTCCCATCATTCTAATGATCTCTTGGGCTACCTCCTGAATCCTAGCAATGAGATCCTGAAAAAAATCAACTGAATTTCCAATGGGAACATATACATTCACAAATATATATAATCGACCTCCCCACATTCTAATAAAGATTAAGAAGTGACCTTCAGGGTCCTTTATCTGTCTCTGCAACTGAAAATCAGCATCAGCTGAAAAGCCAATCATGACCCCGGTCCACTTCTTAGGTACCCATAAAAAATACGTAGAACTATATACCTCTCTCTCAAACGTCCAACATCCTGTCTGAGGAGGTGTGACTCCTGTAAAAAGAAGACTTTTGCCTTCTGAGATTGAATAAAATGAGTGACTCGACGTCTCTTACTTGGGCAGTTAAGGCCTCGTACATTCAGGGATATTAACTTTAAAAACTGCATGTTTTCAGCCTGAGATTATCAGGGTATAACCCCCTATTTAAAAAGTCTGACCTTTAAAAAGTACTGCCCTCTCTCAATTCAACGTACTCCTATGGTCCTGGTTTCAACATAGCCTTTGCTCTTCCTGGATGCATACTGAGCCATCAAGTACGGCCCCGGCCCTCGGTCAGTTACAAATATATATGACAATAAACACATAACCAAACAAAATCTAATTAGTATTCCCTGATCCCCTTTCTCCTCCACTCAATTTTTAGAATGTATCCCATTCCACTTGAAGATGTGTGTCTCCTACAGTTTAGCTGGAGAGCTGAAACTTCCTACCTCTTTTAGCCACAACTCTTACATAAACGCTAAGGTTAGCTACGTTAAGCATTCAAAACCACATAAAGGAACTATGGCACAAGGAACTTTTCCCCCCAGATTACAACACTTCAAACCAATCTTTCACCTCTTTCTATATTACTAATTCTAGTAGCAGATGGAAACGTTCGCTTCACAAATTAATTAAATTATTGCTCTCACAACCCAGTTAATCTTAAAACTGAAATGACAGGTATATTTAGGAGTGAAGGATCTCTCTATTCAGAAGTTATCCTCTGGATTTTCAGAATACTCTATGGCAGAGGTTCCCAAACCCATGATGGGACTTGACCCCAAGTGGAATCACATCATCTGTGAATGAGGTTGCAGGATACTGGATATCATTAGATATTTGCTATGATTAGACATTTGCTGCTCTCTATAGTCATAGGATTAAATTTCATCTCAAAATAGGATCACAGGAAAATACTGGGAAATGTATTTATTAAATTGAGAATTCAGAAAATCCCAGTGGATTTTTTTCATCTCACACGCTATTTACTTAGAATGTATCCTCTATGGGCCAAGATTATAACAATATACAGACATGTTAGGTCCCTTTCTCCACTCCCAGGCCACTCATGCCATCATCCAGACAGTTGAAGTGTAGGAAACTACAGCTCATTAGTGCCACTTCTCTCCCTCAGCCAATACTGCTTCATGTTTTTAGAGGGGTCTACGAGTCCTGCAAACACAGGAGCGGGCTCTGTAGAAGCCAATGAAATAGCTTTTCTGCACAGCATGCTTGAATAAGCAGGTGGAAACCTCCCTCAAACATAAAGCCTCCTCATCTGTAGGCCAAGACAAAGCAAAAGAGATCTTGTCTATGAAATTGTAGGGAAACTCTCTCAGCAGCCCTTCATTCAGTAAGGAACATGGCCTCAGCAGGACCCCAAGGTAATGGGAACTCCCTCCTATGGAGAAGGCTGGCTATGCTACAGGGCAGCACGCATCACTCACAAACCCAGGCACACATCCCAACATCACTAACGTGTTACTTCACGGTAGGGGCTCTGGCACAGGTATATTGTGCTTATTAGTCATTTTAGACATTATTTGGGGCTGTAGCTGCTATATTATAGATCTGTCAAAATTTTATAAGACACTATTATGAAGGATCCACGACTTCATCACCAATGCAATTTATGCAAGAGGTAGTTGGTAGGCAAGGGAGTTAATTTTGGGGAGAGGATGAAGTAGTTACTATAAGGTAGCAGAGATATGTGCAATGTATCACACACATCTAAATCTTGAAACCTCCCTCCTCTATTTCCCCAAGTCACTCATCTTTAAATCCCTCTTAAAGCTTCAATTTCCTTGCTGGGATTATGACTAAATCTAATCCAACATCAGTTTGTGATACCTGTATGATTTCTACTGCATTTTAAGAGTCCTTGCATTGTATGGAATAGAATAAAATTACATTTACAGACACCATGGTTTTCCTTTCTCTGTGGATCTTGTTTGTCTACATTTTTATCTTCCCTAAAGAAGAGACAGTAACTGGATGATACTGAAACTGCTTTTAAAGCTAGGTCAAAGAGGACTATCATCATCCATATAATAAACAACCTAGCTCCCTTACACACCATGGGTCAGTTCCTCTCAACATGCTAGCTTTGACTAACCCACAAAGTAAAATGAATGAAAACCTAAACAAGAACTTGCATTTCCTCTTCAGCAATTTAAAAAGGTCATCAAAAAAAGTTTGTTAAAAAAAATTAGAAAGGTAACTTACTGCTATCACAAGAGATATCCAACGTAACTAGAACAGGAACAGAACACCTATTTTTGGGGTCGTTTACTTTGTACTTTGACAGTGCTATGTGTCTAAGTCAATATTACTGTTGCTGACTAGTTGCTCCATCTCATTCAACAGCACTGCATTACTCAGACTTCAGAGTGGTAGATGAAATCAAAACATTCAGGGTTGGCTGAGGGGCAAGTATACATCTCTCAAATAACTTTCATTTTATTACTATAAACTGACAGACTTCAAATTCAATGTGTGCATACTACTACCTAGATATAACATTCCAGACACAATGATGGACAAAATCCTCACACAATGATGGACAAAATCCTCAATAAGCCCTCACAACTGAGGGACATCAAGAGATTCAGAAATTGCTATTCCCATAATGCAAAAGCACTATGGGGCAGACTCACCCGTCCATGCAACCTTTAACTGAGAATCTCCAAGCTCTAGCGTACAAGATTTTGCAGTACTGATGCTTTCAGCACAGTTTTTTGTATGCAATACTGACTCTCACATGGGTCTGTCAAAGACTGGGACCTTTGTATTCCTGCCCTCTACTGCATGATCTAATGAAGCTGTCGTTGTATTACAACACTCAGAATAATTCTTTGAAATTATCTGTGTTGGTGTGCTGAAACTATTAATGCTGTAGACCATTTATGGAGATAATGTAGTTCAAGTGACATGTTTATTGGGTCAACTACTGTTGGTGAGAGTATGCAAGGTTTTATTTATTCATCCATTCAAGTTTCTACCCCACCCTTTGACTAAGGCAAATTTCTTACATGATAAAAACACACATTGTAAAAATACAATAAAACTCCATTTAAAAACCTTATTAAAAAAAACCCACCCTCACCCTTAAACCCTCCAGCCCCAACCTCTAAACTGGCCTGCCAAATGCTTTGCTAAAGAGAAAAGTCTTACCCTGCAATCTCAAGTGAATGCGCACTAGGAAATGTCAGTAATTCAGCTGAGCCAAGACACTATGAAAACACAACCATTTTGCACAATTCTGCCTGTTTTTCAAATAAAGAATGGTTTTAACAGCTCCGAACAAAGTGAAACAAAGTTGTCAAAGAACCTAGGTCTTAAGAACAGATAAACCATTCAGCCAGTCATGACTAGCAGAGAGACACAGTTCTCTCCTTTTCTAGACCTAGGGATTTTTTAAATAATAAAATTCAGCTCTAAGATAGCAATAACGTTCACACCACTATAACCAAGAGATCCATTTCCCTTATGCAATCCCCTCTTAAAGTTACCTCAATCAAAACCGCTTCAAGTTAAAAAACTAAATAAGTTGACAAGTAAATGAACCATAACATGGTCAGATTTTTCAGCATTAGTAAAAAAAAAAGAAAAAGAAAAAAAAAGCACTATAAATTCAGTTTTGAAATTTAACAGACTGTGAGCATATTAGTTTTTCAAGTAAATGACATTTCTTAGATATCAAAGATTACATTAAAGAACAGGATAAAAAAAAAAAGCAAACCCACAAAAACGTAAATTTCCTACGGTGATGGTCCTTCCTCCCATCTCCCTCCTCCACTCCCAGCCTCAGTCAACTATACGAACACAAAGAGACAAAAAGGTAGGGCACTGCAAGAAGAATGGCGTTCTGAGTCCAGCAGGCCACAACACTCCCAGTTCAATGGAATTAACTGGAGTAATTAACATTACATATCTCTGGTAGCCTCAGGGTAAAGTCACACAAGACAGGGTGGGCAAACGTAGCCACCACACTTTGGGCTGGCAGGGAAACACAGCCCCGCCATGGGGCAACCAGGCAGGTCACCCACAATCACGAGTCCTGCCACGCACGGGGCAGGCAATGGAGCCATCCACACAGACGAGTCCCCGGCAGCCTGCTCCACCCACCATCCCCTAGCCCGTCCACTATCCCGCTCCTGGCCATGACGTAGATGCACAGAAATGCACCTCGTGGTTCCATAGTGCTGGTGAACCTCGCCACAGGGCTGGGCTGCACGAGACCAGCCTGACAGAAGGTGGCCCATTAACACACTTTGAGCACGGTTATCTCACTTTGGGCAATGTTAAAACATGATGCGTCACTCATTGGCCTTCTCTGGCAGATGCATCATGTGTCAGCGGCTGCCCACCCTGGGCTGAATGAACATCTGGCAGCTGCCAGCCATAAGATCTGTTGTATCACGTGTTAATATAGCCTAAAGTGGAACAACACTCCCCAAAGTGTGTTAATGTCTTGTGTGGCTTCACCCCCAGTTGGTGGTGTAAGAATGCCCAGCTATCCATTGATTGGCAAGTTCAGCAAAACTGGTGAGGTTGCCCCAAATGTGAGAAGAGACAACAAAAAAACAACCCACACTCAACCATACCTTTTAAGGCATTTTCATGCCCAGAACAATGAAATGCCACAGATTCTATGCCCCCAGCTTTTACACAGGAGTTTTAGAAATTTTATACAGGGTTTTAAAAAAGGTTTTTCCAAAAAAACTATACACTTTATATTTTAACTACAGTTTCATTAGTAATCCAAATTACACTAGCTGCAAGAAAAAGCATAAACTACCAGAATTCATACACCCTACAGCATTGATCAGAAAGACTGCTTTAAGTGTACAAAATCCACACAGAGGGTGTTATGCAAAAGGTAAACAATGGTGATTTGATCTTCAATTTCAATTTAATTTATTAGCATAGCAATGATGCCACAGCAAAAGAGATACAATACAGAACCCAACCAAAATGGGAATTAAAATTAGACCGAGTCGAATCGAAAATGGACAACTGACAAACATAGAACAAACAAGAAGTTAAAATAAAACACAGTATATGTTATAAAATATAAACACATAAATATGGAAAATTACATGGCTCTAAATAAAAAAAAATAATTCTGACGAGCCTCAAACACATAAAAAGGACATTACAGCAAAGGTCATAGAGTCAGATGACTCAAACACAAGCCAATGGGAGTTTTCTAATGGCATTCTGCCGGGCAAAAGAGAAATAAATTTAGATAGTCAAAGCTCCCTAAGATGGTCATATAAATGGCAGGAGCAGAAAATATGCTCCAAAGACTTGGCCTCCAGATGGTCAAAGGGGCACAGCCTTAAATGATACGGAATTCCGACATAGCGCCCCTCGAGCATCCGAGTAGGAAGAACATTCAGGCGAGCCTGGAGGAATAAACAAATCTTCCTGAAAGAACAATTAGTTGACAGATACCTTGATAAATAATGGTGATTTGATCTTCAAATCAGTGCTCACATAAGCCAATGACAACTATAGTTACAAGCACACAGACTAGGGATATAGCTATGCTTTCTATGCACCAGGACACCAGCCATACAGAAAGCCTTGTACAGGTCCTGCAGACCTGCTCACAGAAGTTCAAACACATTGCAGAAAACACTGCAGTTACAAAAGCAAACCCTTTGCTAATATCCTAGTATGCAGAAATGCTAAGCTCTTCTGTTGTGCACACACATCCACTGCAGTCCAAAAGATTTTAAATTTTTTAGCCAGTGTTTATAGTCCCGCCCCCTTCTGCCCAATGGCAGCTCGGGGCAGCAAACATCCCATAATAAAATACAAAAATATAAAACACCGTCCAATATAAAACATCCATTAAAACCATAAAAACAACTGAGGCCCAAAGAAAAACAGGTACCCCTTAACCCCAAAAGAAAACCCTTCACCCACTACCCGTCCCCCTCATCCAAATGCCTTGCAAAACAGCCAGGTTTTGCATTGTCGACAGAAGGAAGGGAGATCCGGAGAGAGGCGAATCGCTAGTAGGAGGGAGTTACACAGCCACGGTGCGGCCACCAAGAATGCCCGCTCGAACGTCGTCATCCGGGATACCCAGGGACCTCCAAGAGGGCGACCCGGCCAACTTCAGGGGCTGATCCAGGACACGGGAGGGATGAAGCGGTCCCACAGGTAAGTGGGGCCCAAGTCGTATAGGGCTTTAAAAAGGTACTAACCAACACCTTGAATCAGACCTGTAAGACTATTAACCAAAGCAAAAACTTAACAGTTTAAAAATAAACTTAAACGCACAAGAGTTTTCTTAAAATACACACTATAGGCAGCCAGTACAGAGAACGGAGCACAGGTGGTATGTGCTCCCAGCAGCCCGTCCCCACCAGGAGGCGAGCCACCACATTCTGCACCAGCTGCAGCCTGCAGGTTGTCACCAAGGGTAGCTCCACATAAGAGTGTGTTGCAGTAGTCCAATCTCAAGGTGATGAATGCATGGGTGACGGTGGCAAAATCGGAGCCTGAAATATAAGGCCAAAGATATAAGACCAGATGTAATTTACCAAATACACTCCTTGCTGCAGTTGCCACCTGGGCATCCAGGCAGAGCTGTGAATCGAGGACAACTCCCAGGCTCCGAACTTGAGGGACCAAGGAGGGATGCACCCCATCAACGATGGCCCTTCCCACCAACATCACCTCCGTCTTGTCGGGATTCAGCTTCAGACAGCTCACCCTCATACAATCCCCACTGCAGCCAACACCATGCAAACACAGAGACTGCCAGGCCTGGGTCAGATGAAAATGAGAGGTAAAGTTGGGTGTCATCAGCATACTAATGACACCGAACCTCAAACCTGCTTACGATCTCACCTAAAAGCTGCATGTACACATTGAACAGGAGAGGGAACAGACTGGATCCCTGCAAAACTCTACATGTGAGATCCCAGGGGGATGATGTACAATCCCCTAGAACCGCACGCTGAGTTCTTCACAGCCAGGAAAGAACAGAACCATTCAAGAACAGTTCCATCCACCCCAGCACAGTCCTGCAGGTGGGTCACCAGCAACTCGTGGTCAACTGTGTCAAAAGCCACTGAAAGATCTAACAAAAATCAGACGAGTGGACCGACCTCAGTCCAACTCCCGGCGCAGATCATCAACTAAGGCCACAATCACAGTCTCCGTGCCATAGCCCAGATGAAACGGACTGTGAAGGATGCCTGTGGAGATGCTGGGCCACTACCTGTTCAATAACCTTCCCTAAGAACGGAAGGTTAAAGACTGGCCGATAACTTGCAAGGGCATCAATCTCAAGAGATGGCTTCTTGAGCAAAGGCCACACCACGGTCTCCTTCAGGCACCCCCGCGACCTTGCCCTCCACAAGGGAGGCATTGACAATCCCTTCCAGCAACGGCCCCAATGTCTGCCAACTGGCTTTCGCAAGCCAGGACAGGCAATGATCAAGTTCACAAGTTGTGGCCCGCGCAGCCCCCAGCATCTCCACTGCATCAGGGGAGGATACCTGCTGAAACTGATCCCACAAAACCAGACCAGATGGGGCATTCATAACCTCAGGTACACCTACTGCATCAAGCGTGGAATCAAAATTGTGGTGGATACAAGTTATTTTGTTCACAAAATAGTCGATAAACATGTCACAGTGAACACTGGAAGAGTCCAGTTCCAGGCAGAGAGGCCAGACTGACCAGCCCCTTCACCACCTGGAAAAGCTCATCTGGATGTGACTTTGCGGATGATATGATGGTAGCAAAGAAACTCCTCTTTGTTGCCCACATAGCCATGACCCACTCCTTTAACACAGGTCTATGCTGCAAATTGGTCAGCTTCGGTACGAGTATGGTGCCACTATCAGTCTAACCACCTCCCCTCCTGCTTCAGCTGACGCAGGTCCTCCAAGAACCATGGGGCCATGCATCACCTATACTCGGGGATCGGACGCCTGGGAGCCGTCCGGTCGATGTTCTCGGCCAGCAAGGTGTTCCAGAGAGCAACAAGGTCATCGAGCGATAGGCCGTCAAGGTCAGAAGGTATATCCCCAAGAGCATTCTGGAACTGGTCCAGTTCCATAAGTCGCCAGGGGCAGACCATACCAATAGGTTCCACACACTGCCAGGGGCAGACATGCACTCTGGCCAAAGGAGATAATGGTCTGTCCATGACAAGTGCACAGATGACACCTCCCCCACTAACAGACCCCACCTCAAGGCCAGTGCAAAATACCAAATCCAGAGTATGCCCCCACCCCTTCCCTTGAGTCAGGCCAGACACTACCTGAGACATGCCCATAGTTGCCATAAACTCTTGCTCTGCCCCTTTAACACTGGCATCAGTGTGAATATTGAAATCCCCTAAAGACCACCAGCCATGGGGATCGTAATACCACCTCTGACACCAGATCGGCTAAAGCAAGTAGATACACTGCCGTGCAGGAAAGCGCACGGTATATAAGCAGCAGCCCCAATCTGTCTCCATGAGCCAAATCAACCACGAGATAGAAGCACTCTACACCGGAGGGAGTTTGCAATATCGCCGCATGGACCAAGTGTCCCTAAAAACAATGGCTACACCCCACCCCATCCCTCTAGTCGCAGATGATGCTGCACAGATCTTATGATCCACAAACTTTTTTCTAACTGTAGCAGCTGCTTCCAGCAATTATTTCTTTGCATCAGTTACATGTTCTTTAGAAAAGTTTTACAAATCACATCACACCGAGGCGGAAAAATAATCTTAAATGAAAGCACACATGGTGTTATAAGGATGCATCTAAATGCCTTGCAAAGAATTCTACGACAAAGTCATCCTGATGTACAGCTTAATTTTATACACAGATTTAAGCTGATATTTTTAATTTTAAAAAGAAAAATTATGCTTTTCCGTCATTCTAAAAGAGCAGCTTCAGTTATTCCACCTTCATCATCAGCAAACACCATGACTGGACAGCTCCTGCTCTTGTGTACTAGACTTTCGCCTCCTTCCATTCATATCCTTGCAGATAACAGTTCAATGGCATGTACACAAACACTATATGGGACAACAGTTCAAGACCACCTGTACAACTTCAGGGCATGGATCTTGCCCTTTATCTTCTTTTTATAACTTGCTATGCATGTATACAGGGCTTTAAATGATATAAAAGGATCAGGAATGGATAGAAGGCTGCCACACCAGACTACAAATGCTTGGTAAAGCATATGCAGGCAATCTAGCCATGTCAATTTAAGCCGTATGAGTGGCAGGAGTATTGTCAGTCTTGCATCAAAGGACATGTGCAGCACCATGGGCTACCCAACTAGAGGCCTCCTCTTCCTGTATTTTGGAGATTAACCCCTACCTAGCAATGCAACTAAACTTGTTGAGAACAAGGCCATGTTCCAACGAACACGTAAATATATTTAATTAAGCCTTAACTCCGACACCGTCCACACAGACGGACCTTTAAACAAACTGTATTCAGGAGGAGGAGGAAGAGTGTGTCCTCCTGAAAAATCAGGACATACCCTCCTTCGATTTTTACATCGATTTAATTGTACGTGTGACCATCTTGGTGTGAGGGAGCCTGCTGAAGCTGTCCTCTTTCACCACACCCTAACGGCATTGGCTGCTGCAGCAATGGCACTGCTGGAGAATAAGTTTAATTAAACAGATTTAGTTACTTCAGCTTAGCTGTTCGTCTGAACACTTCAGAAGTGGAGTAGCTACCTAAGTTTAATAAAACCAATTTAATAACTTCAGTTTTAACCTGTTTGTTGGAACATGGCCCCAAACCAACAAGTGAGAATGGGAAAGAGCACTGAGCGATCTTCATCCACTCTCAAAACAAAAACTACCACCTCTCTTCACTACTACTGCCTTTTCAAAACAGAAAAAAAAATAGTCCACCTATGTTGAATACTAAAAAGTTAATTTTCAAGCTACCTTTGAGTCAAGTCATTGTATGGAGTTGCACTAGGATCCACAGGAACATGTTTTTAGTTAGTTAGCCCTTTTATTTTTTTAGTTCTCAGGTCAGGTAACTCTTTCTTGTAGCATTTTATTAACTTTTGTGCAGAACAACTTTAAGATATTTCTACCTATCTAAACATGTTTTTAATACGGAGTGTTCAGGAACAGATAGTATAGAATGGGGGACAAACGTACCTTTCTAGTTAACCTTAAAGACAAGCTCTAGAGCAGCAAATTAACATGTAAATTCAAAGAGCATACCCTTCAAGCAAGCCTTCAGTTCCACAATAACTGAAAAAGGGGGACAGACTTTCAGTCTCATTCCCTCAAATCAGTTACCTGCTTGCTTACTGATTATGTTTCTGAAAAATCAACTCTCATACCTGCTGACAGACTCCCAGAAATGTTGGAAGAAGCTATATGGACTGTTAGGCTATCTATTCCATAGTTGGGAAAGTTACATTTCTAGTAATGTTGGAAAGCATCAGTTCTAGATTGCCAGATGACACGTGTGCTTATACTTTACAGAAATGACATCATGACCAAGATAGGTGATATTTCTAAACAGGAATTAAGAAACAAAAAATCAAAAAATTTAAGACAGCTTATCCATTCACATTAATTTGGTATGCAACTGCCACTGGAGAAGGCAGAAAGTTAAAGAGTAACTCATAGGTAATTTTTAGGAATGGGCGAACGCGGTTCGGGAGTTCGGACTGAACTCAACCAATTCGGTCGACCGAACCAAACTTCTGAACCAAACTCAATTTTCGAACTAAACCGAATCGAATTTCCGAACTTGGTTCTGTTCGCCCATCCCTATAAGATAACATTCCATTTAGTTCAATGGGGTTTGAATTTCTGAACTCTGTTTGGAAGTTCAGAGTTCGGTCGACCGAATCGAACTTCCAAATCGAACTCGATTTTCGAACTCTGTTCGCCCATCCCTAGTAATTTTTATAACCTTAAAAATTAAAACCATGCTTCGGAAAAAAGGAGGGTGGGGGGAGAACCAAGGAACTGTTCCAGATGTTTTAATCACTACTCTCCCTTTATCTACTATTATTTGGTATATGTCAACAAGTCCTGGATATTAGCGACAAACTACGGCAATGCAATTCAAGTTTATGCAATCCGTGAAAAGAAAGCATCTCAAATTATCAGTTTTAGTTTTTAAAATCACTTTTCCTCTTTAAGCCAGTCATTTTTAAAGGTCATTTGGAGAAGATTTCTTTCAATATAATGATATTTTTGAAGGGGAGAGAAAAAGCTTAATGAAATGCCAGAGGCAAGCAGTACTTTAACTACAAATTGTAGGATCCCTGTTTCATCATTTCAAGCCACCTGGATTGTATTCATATTATTTTGAACTTTTAGCAAAATGGTTAGACAACATAACAAAAATTCTGTGCAAATCCAGCTTTCAGTTTGTAAGGAAAAATAGGACTTTCCATCTAAGAACAAAAGTAGTGCCGTATTGGGTCAAACCAACGGTTCATCGAACCCAGCATCCTATCTCCGAGAGTGGCCACTTTCAGTCACTTGAGAAAAGTACCCCAACAGGTGTGGGGGGGGTTGGGGGGGGGGGAAAGAGGAATCTTGGGTTTTAGAAGAAAAAGATTTTTAAGACGTGATTGTTGTTTTAGTATGTTTTCAACTGAATTTTATTGTTGTATATATTTTATTTGTTGTAAGCCACCCCAAGATGCCACTGGCATGAGGGGACAGCTAAAAATGCAAGGAAATAAATAAATAAATAAATACAGGCGTGATACATAATGGAGAACAGAATCACAGGGCAGGTTGATAAATATGGCTTAATGGGGAAGGTCAACATTAATTTTACGAAGGTAAGTCATGCCTCACTAATCTGTTGGAATTCTTTGAGGGTGTAAATAAGCATGTGGACAAGGGAGACCCAGTAGATATAATGTACCTGGATTTCCAGAAAGCATTTGATAAGGTCCCTCATAAAAGACTCTTGAGAAAGTTAAAAAGTCATGGGATAGGAGATAGTGTCTTACTATGGATAGCTAACTAGTTAAAGGATAGGAAGCGAAGAGTAGGACTAAATGGTCAGTTTTCACAATGGAGAGATGTAAAAAGTGGTGGGCCCCAGGAATCTGTATTGGGACAGGTGCTGTTTAATGTGTTCATTAATGATCTGGAAAAGGGCATTAAAAGAGAAGTGATCAAATCTGCAGATGACACCAAGTTATTCAAGGTAGTTAAAACACAAGCAGACTGTGAGGAAGTGCAACAGGATCTTACGAGACTAGGTGCCTGGGCATCTAAATGGCAGATGAGATTTAATGTGGACAAGTGCAAAGTGATGCACATAGGGAAAAATAACCCAAACTATGAGTACACAATGCTGGGTACTAAACTAGGAGTTACCACTAAGGAAAAGTATCTGGGAGTGATTGTGGACAATACACTGAAATCCTCAGCCCAGTGTGCAGCAGCAGTCAAAAAAGCAAACAGAATGTTAGGAATTATTCGCAAAGGGATAGAGAATAAAACTTAGGATGCAGAATGCCTCTGCACAAATCAATGGTGAGACCGCACCTGGATCATCATGTGCAGTTCTGGTCGCCCCATCTCAAAAAAGACATTGCTGAACTAGAAAAGGTACAGAGAAGGGCAACAAGAATGATAAAGGGTATGGAACGGCTTCTGTACAAAGAGAGGCTTGACAAGCTGGGTCTCTTCAGCTTAGAGAAGACAGAGGCGACATGATCGAGGTTTATAAAATAATGAGTGGTGTGGAACGAGTAGACAGGGATCTCAAATAGTACTAGAACTAGGCGGCACTCCGTGAAAGTGGCTGCTGACAGATTTACAACAAATAAAAGGAAGTACTTTTTCACTCAACGCATAATTAACTTATGGAATTTGTTGTCAGAAGGCATTGTCAAGGCTAGTAGTATAGCTGGGTTTAAAAAAGCACTGGATAAGTTCTTAGAGAGTAGGTCCATTAATGTCTATTAATTAAGTAGCTTACAGGATGAACTTCTTACTGTTGAGAACTGGGAGTGAACTGGGGAATGGATTGTGCATTGTGACTGTTGGGTCTTCTCCCATGCAATAGAGATTGGCCACTGTTGGAGGACAGGATGCTGGGCTTGATGGACCATGTTCTTATGATCCATTCCTTACCATTCACTCCTAGCTCACAACAGTCACAGATTATGCCCCTCACCTACTTGGCTACTAATAGTCATTTATGGACCTATTCTCAAGAATGTACCCAATCTTATTTAAACCCAGCTATACTACTGGCCTTCACAACATCCTCTGGTAATGCATTTCACAAGCTAATTGTATGCAGAGTATAAAAGTAGTTTCTTTTGTCTGTTTTAAATCTGCTGCCGGTTAGTTTCAAGGAATGTTCCTTAGTTGTAGCATTATTTGAGAGGGTAAATATTTACCTTTTTTACTTGTTCCATGCCAGTCGTGATTTTATAACTTCTAAAATCAAAGTTCTCTACAAATGTTTTCTGTAAGAAGTAACTCGGGCAAGAGCCATTCATTTTTTGCTAGTTATCTCCAGAGAATATGTGAATGCTGACATGGATGTGCAAGTCTAGATGCTCACTATGAAGTAGACTGGAGCAGATATGTTTTTACTCAATTTCTTGATGCAAACTGCATTAGTTCAGACTGTCCATTTTTTATTTTTTTTTAAAAGTGAATTGCTACTCTAGAACTAATGGTGAGAAGTCAAGGTTAATCAGTAACTACTTCTCACTATCAAATGGCTTTCAATGGGGTCAAAGTGATAATTTATTCTTTAAAATTTGCACTCTCGTTTGCAAATTTATATAACACCCATTCAAATTCTGGCATCCAAACAATCTGGCACACGGTGAACTGTCTAAAGACGACTAACTCTTTGGACATTCAGACAAGTTCATTAGAAAGATGGTGAAGCCAAGTACACCCACCAGAGCATTAATTACAAACAAGCCTAATAGCTTAGAAAGGTACAGCCATAATCCTGAAACTACTTATGAGCTCATATGTCCCGCTGAAGTCACTGGGACTTACAAGCTCTAAGCTGATTCAGGGTTGCAGTCTAAACTCTACAGTAAAGCAAGAAAGTTGTCTTTCAGCTTGAAAACAACAGAATTGGAAATAGATTTTTTTTCCTCTATGACCACAATGTAACTTTTCAAACTGAATAGAACTAAACCAATGGCATGCATTGGAGTGGATGGAGTTACAATTCTTACTTCAAAGTCAGTGACTGACAGACTATCTCTACAAGAATTTTCAACCATATTTAATACTGTTCTCCCCATTCCCATTATTGGTAATTAAAGTTGATATGCTGTTGGCATGGAAATGGTCAACTGAGTTTACAATCTGTCTAAAAGTGTGGTTACCAACCCCTGTTCGTATGTGGAGAAATATCGACCATCTTTTGTGCAAACAAGTGAAAAACACTGCAGACCCTCGTTCCATGAGGATGACAGCAGTTAAGGGCAAAGCAGGTTTGGCACTCACTGAAAATGCTTGTGAACAGATAACCCAAATGATCAGGGTATGAAAAATCCATACACTACTGAGAAGTTTTATCTTTGGTGACTAGACCTAAGCCATCAACTTGAGTAGAATTAAAGCTTTCATTACAGAAAGGCTGGGTGGTCCTGAGGCATTATGGTTGTAAAGATAACCTTACTGTCTTCTAAATAAGACTAAAAAGAGACTCTCCCCTCGACGAGAATCTAGCCAGACTCGAGAACAAGGAGTCAAGAACTCACACAATCTCGACTCCCCCCGCCCCTCGAGATCTCACGAGATCTTGCTGAGGACAAGGGGGTAAGAAAGCGGGCTGGGCAGGGTGCCAGAGGTAAACAGGGAGTGAAGACTTGCCTCCTGACCATCCCCAGCCACCCTGCCTGCATGGGAAGGGAAATTCTGGGCAGGGGTCCAGGAAGGGAGTCAGGGGTCTAGTGGGGAGACAGGAGTTGAGTACTTATCCTCCCACAGATGGTCTTGATCAGAGTGGCTTCTTTCCAGGCTGGTAAGTATGAATTTTTTTAAAAAAAACAAAAAACAGCATGCTCAGAAGAGCCTGAATGTTCTTTCTGGGCATGCTCAGCCCTTTTCAAAGATGGCGCCCGCAGTATGCTGCCGCCATTGGCACCATCTTGGATGTGGGACAGTCCATTCTGATGAAGCATGCTGATGCTGCCGGCAAGGTCTCTGAAAAGGGCTGAGCATGCCCAGAAAGGACAATTCAGGCCCTTCTGAGCTTGCTCAGTTTTTTTTAAACAATTCATATTTACCAGCCTGGGACGAGGCCACGCTGATTGGGACCCCCTCTGGAGTGCAAGTATTCTACTCCTGACACACACACCAGGCCCTCAACCCTCATCCTGGGTCCCCACCCAGAATTCCCTTCCCAGGCAGGCAGGGGGGGCCAGTCTTTGCCCCCTAACCACTTCTGGCCCAATTCACGCCCCCCCCATCTACACACACACCACCTGGCCCTTGGCTCCCACGCAAATGGAAACCCCCATTCTCATCAAGAACTGGCAAGACTCAAGCAGCAAGTTTCACCCCTACTTTTAAATATCAGGATTGTCTTCCTGAATAAGCAGACAATTCCTCTGCTCAAGCTCACAACTGCAAAATACCATGAAAGCAAAATTAATAAGGCCAACACTTTCAGTTTGGCCCTCATGGTTTTGAGCAACAGCTATTAAACTCACCCGGGACTGTGTTAGTTTTATGACTGTTTGGGAAAACTACAAGCAGAGGCAGGGACTGGAGTTATGGATTAAGGAGATATCACAAAACAGTGGATGAGGTGCAAAAAAATCAGAACTCCTTTCTCCTCCAGCCTTCACTTGAAAGTTTAGGAAGGAACTCTGCAATCAGAAACCTCTGAAGAGGAGCCTTCTCCTTTCCACTGGCTTTTCCTTATTTCTAGTGGCTATACTACATGCCTAAGGAAGAGCCCTGCGTGGCCCGAAAGGTTGCTTATTTCCACCAATAACAGTTGGTCCAATAAAAGATATCCTTCGAACCACTTTGTCTCCCTTTTCAACTGCAAGATAGGCAGAGCTCCAGAGCTAACACTAACCAGAGGCCTACCCACACCTCCAAAGCAGGTTCTACAGAAAGCAATCCTGATGGAAGCGCTAACACCCTCTACAGAAACCAAGGCTGTCAGGACGCCTGGGCTTATCAGCTAAAAAGGCAGTGCTTGTGCATCCTCCCACTTTCATGTTTTGATTTACTCCAAGGTCATTGGTTTAGGACAGGGGCTTATTAGTAAAGCATTCCTTTCAACAAGACTTCTCTAGAATTGAGAACACAGAACAAAAGATATTTAAAATGCTGCCAGAAAATCTCACCTGGCTTTATTTCTTCACACCCTTCCCGAGCTCACTGGAGGATAGGGACTTATCTATGGGACAGATCCAGGAATTGGAAAGGGGCCAAAGTAAAAAAGAAAAAACAGCTGGTAGCCAGAACTGGTCCATGAGCCAGAGGTTCCCTACCTCTAGTATGAGAGAGTTCTCTTCTCCAAAGCCACAAAAGTAACCAAAAAGAGTGCTTTCCGCTTGTTTTTATACTAACATTTCTGGTCTTGCTTGCATAGCAGAGTCCAGAAAAGCAACAGAATGATAAAACCATTGAAACGGAGTATTAAAGCTAGAAAGTTCAGAAGGGACAAGATTTTTCCAAAATGCTTATAACTTGCAAGTTTCTTTTTGTTAATATTATTTATTTTACCTCTATGACTGACATGTGAGAAAATGAAACTGTCTTTTAACAAAACAAAAACAAAACATCCTGGAGTCTTTGCAATTAAGGTGCAAGAAAGTCCAATAAACATGCCTAGAAACCGCCCTCTCACAAAAATCAGAAAAGCCAGACCTGTTAGGACACTGTAACCAGCAAAAGAACAAAAATAAACCTTTAAGAACTGCCAAGGCAGGACTGTTATTCCTATCTACATTTTAGAGGTTTTTTCAAAGAGGATGTCCACTACTTTCCTAAGAGGACAACAACCCTATATACTCAAACCTTGCATTGTAAGTTTTACTTGAGAAAGTCCACCTCATTCTTCCCTCTTATCCACTCCCACTTGCCTCTAGATTTATCACAATAGCCAAGGAACACAACAGATACCTCCCCCTCGTGACAGATACTTCTCTCCCCTATACGGCCACACAAGATTTGGAGACCATAACAAAGGGCTTTTAGAGAGGCAAGTACCAACCTGCAGCAGAATAAAGGCGGAGAGGCAGGAAGGCAGCCAGCTTTGCCCTAGCTCAACTATGGGCTGGAAAGTAGGGTTGCATGCTGGGACAAACTATTAGCCCTCCTGCAACCCAAAGTAAAAGGAGAATAGGCTCTTGTTGGACCCTGGGGAATGGGAGGCAAAGGTATGAGAATTATTATTTCTACAGGACTTTCAGTGTTCCAAGGTGTTTTACAATCCTTATCTAATTCCCCCTCACAACAACCCTTGTTGGGTAGATCACTGTTATTGCCATTTTACAGATGGGGAGACTGAGAGATAGGGATTTGCCCAGGCCATCCAGGGATCTGAACCCTGGTTAAGCAGATCCAAGTCCTACACCGTATCCCCCTGGGCTATACTAGCTGACTTTAAGGGCGGCATGTGCCCCCCTGCTGCAGGGAGGTGCTGATAGGCCAGCCGCTTGGGGGGGGGTGTAAATATGGGTCAGAAGAGGAGCGGATTCTAGCCACCAGGCCCGAGCGCTGTGGGGGGACAGGGGGTGCCTGGGGGCAGGCCCAGCCTATGACTGTTTGGGAAAACTAGGGGAAACTGTTAGGGAAAACATACAAATTTTAGAGGGCACTTATGGGAAATACAGGTGGCAGGGCTGCAGTTCGTAGCCAATGCACCGAGCTGGGGCGGCGCCATAGGGGAGTCTGTCTGTCTCACCGGAGTGCTGGTCCCGGGGCCACAGGTAGTAGGTGGCGGGGATGACGATGAGCCCCACGAAGCTGGTGAGGAAATAGAAGAAGGTGTTGCCGCTGTCATCGTACTGGAACTGCTGCCCTGCCATTTCCGCTCATCCGCGCTGCCTCCGCCAGGGCCCTGCCTGCCTTCCCCGCTCGCTCCCAACTTCCACAGGCCCTAGCCTGAGCTAACACCTCCCGGGATCCCGCGAGAACAACCCCAACTCAACCAACGCCGCCGCCAGGGAGACGTGTCACTGCGCAGCCACAACGGCCATTGTGACGTCACACACGCCCTCCTGCCCCTTCGTCCCGATTGGTTCCTTCTCGGCGAGAGCAACGGCGGCTGTGACGTCACAAGTGAGGGATGGGGCGGCTCAGGTCGGCGCTGCTGCCGCTCCGGAGAGAGGGAGGAGGCTGGCGGGGGCAGCGAGATGGTGACGGGTGATTCTGATTGGGACCAGGAATAGAGGGTGTCTCTGCGGGAGGCGGGGCGGTTGTCTATGGCCGTAACCAACATTTGTAGGGGGTGGATAATGGGAGAGGAGATGCCTTTGGTTGGGGTGAATTAGGGTGGCTAGAGGGGCAGATTTTAGAGGACACGTATGAGAAGCAGCCCTGCAACCTGTATTTCTCATATGCGTCCTCTTAACATTTACGTATCTGACCACCCTAGGGGTGATTGGGAAGAAGGCAGGTGTTTCTAGCTGGGGCCAGGCTTCCAGAGGTTGGGTGTGATAGGACTGTGGGATTTGTTTCTTTGGCAACGGGATTAAGGGAGCATGTGAATGTGGCTGGGGCGAGTGGGGACGATGGTGAATATTTCTAGTATGACAGTGCAAGGTGGGAAAATTGGGGTCTTTTCTATATAAAAACCCCCAAAGGACCCTCCAATGCAGCACTGCAACCTGTATTTCTCATGTGTCGTCTAAAATTTGTATATCTGGCCGCCCTAGTGAACAGCAGGTACATGGGGCCTAACTGGAGCCATAAAGCCCCACACTGAATGCTACACAATGCTATTTCTTTCACTGTGATGCAGATATATAGCTAGCGGGGCGTTATGGTGACAGTTAGTACCTGTGTCTACTAGGGAGGCCAGATATACACATTTTAGAGGACATGAGAAATACAGGCTGCATTTCATAGCCAATGCAGCCCTGCAACCTGTGTTTCTCATAAGGTGTCCTCTAAATTTTGCATAGCAGGCCACCCTACTGTCCACCCTTCCTCAGTGCAGGGATCTATGTATTTGGCCAACTTTGGTGCATAGGAAAAATCTGGGGCCCTGGCTTAGCTTAGTGAAGGCAGGTGTGAGCCTAAGGTCGTGAGTCTGAAACATGATAATAACCCTCAGAAACTGTTGAGGAAGCAGGTGTCACCACGCTTAATAACTGCTGCCCTGCCATGGCTCCTCATTTGCTCTATGCGAGATCCTCCTCCCTTTCCCTGAGCCACAGTTGCCAACTCTTGGTATATGTTCCCTCAAGGAGGAAGGATTTTTACCTCGTGATTTTTAAAAACAAGTTCTTTTTGCCATTATTAAAAATGGGAGCTATCTCCAGTTGCTGACAGTGTAACAGAAGCCATAAGATGCTCAGAGTCAAAGATGGGGGGAAACAGATGGGCGCATAAGAAAGGTGCATACGTAGCTTGTTGAGGTTTGTGCAGTTCCATGGATGACATGGAAGTAACTTGCATACCATATGCAAAAAGCAATAGTCTCTTCCTGGAAGCGGTGTGGGGAATAGGACACGGCAAGCTAGGACACAAACTTGGCAGCTATGACTGGGGCAGGGTAGGGAAACAGCAAGGAATCTGGCATTGGGTGAAGCTACATGAGACAGTGGGGAGGCTACCATGCCTTTGGTAGCCTTACACCACTCTGGGCAGCCAGGCCACACATTGTGTGGCCAGTGCCTGCCATATGTTCCCTCTAGGGCAGGGTGAGCAGCAGCTGGCTGCTACATGATGTGTCCTCAGAAAAATTCCAAGTATGTATTGCAGAGCAGCCTTACCTGTAGAGTGAGACTGCCCAAGGCGGGGCAAATGGTGTGTGAGCCCAGGCTGCACTTGCCACATGGAGAGCCCCACTGCAGGGCCTTGAGCAACAGACATGTCACAGCCAAGGACAGGATCTAGGTTGGACATGGGGAGAGAGGCAGGGCTGGGCCAGGAGCCTGCTCGCATGCCTGGCTTCCCTGCAACCATCTGCCCGGCTTCCTAGGCTGGCCCTGCAGCGTAGTGGCAGCAATTGCCCGCCATGAGGCCTCACAGGGTTCCAGCCCTTGCAGCTTGTGTGGCTGCACCCAGAGTTGCTATAAAGCACTTAAGAGGTGCTTGCTGACATATGGGGCTAATCTGCAAGTTCTGGTGTACTTAGGTTGGTAGTTGTTGGAGGGTGCCTTAGGTTACCGGTTGCTGTTAGGGTGTCTAGAGGAGATGATGGGATTTGGGGGAAAGTTAGGTGCAGAAGCTGAGGAGTGGGTCTGTTTAGGAGCAGGATTCTATCTAGGTATCTTTAGGGTTTGTGCTGGCTGGGAGTTAGGGAGCTTGCTGGGGACTAGGGTCTCAGTCTGGGGTTTGGCTGAGAGATACTGAGGTGGCAGTGATGCCTCTCACCCATCCCCACCAGCTGCCACTCTTGCGACTCTTCCGCTATCTCCCTGGCGAGGCAACACTACTATGCCTCCCGGGTTGAATCCTACTCTCGTGACCCTCGCTGCCTCTTCTCCACCTTTAACTCCCACCTGTCTCCTCTCCCCGCTCCCTCTCCACCCCCTCCCCTCCCGCCTCCCTTGAGGAAATCTTCTCCCTGCCCTCTTCTTCCAACCCCTCCACCTGCCCTCTCGACCCAATCCCCTCCTCACCTCCATTGCTCCCACTGTTGCGTCCCCCCCCCTTCTACATGTCATTAATCTCTCCCTTTCCACTGCCCTGCTCCGCTCCACTCTCTTCCCTCTCTGCTCAGGATCTCACGTCATTCTTCACCTCAAAGATTGACAAGATCTGCCACAACATTGCTTCCCACCCGTCTCCTCTCCCCGCTCCCTCTTCACCCCTCCCTCCATTCTCCTCTCCTCCTTCCCTCCCGCCTCCCACGAGGAAATCTCCTCCCTGCTCTCTTCTTCCAACCTCTCCACCTGCCCTCTCGACCCAATCCCCTCCTCACCTCCATTACTCCCACTGTTGCGTCCCCCCCCCTTCTACATGTCATTAATCTCTCCCTTTCCACTGGCTCCTTCCCCTCCACCTTCAAGCATGCCACTGTCTCTCCCATCCTCAAAAAGTCCACCCTCGACCTCTCTAGTTACCGACCGGTCTCCCTCCTACCCTTCGCCTCTAAGCTTCTGGAACGTGTTGTCTACTCCTGCTGTCTGGAACTCCTCTTTGCTAACTCCTCCTTGGACCCTTTCCAATCTGGCTTCCACCCCCTTCACTCCACTGAAACAGCCCTGGCCAAGATTACCAATGATCTAAGTTGTCGCTAAATCTAAGCGCCTCTATTCCATTCTTGTCCTCCTTGACCTCTCCATTGCCTTTGACACTGTCGACCACTCACTCCTACTGGACTCTCTTC